>JAJOOO010023143.1:0-14664 GCA_029582685.1 Solanum piurae | reverse complement strand
TATTGAGTTAATAACTTCTTTGTATTAAACTCATCAGTTTTCATATATCTCAGTTATAGTATATGGGTATTCCCCATCTTTTCATTTTATTTATGATTTAGCTTCCGCATCAGTTTATTATCTTTAGTATGCTCATAATCATGCCACCAGGGTTAGCTTGGGATCACTTGTGGTCCTAGGTCCCGTGTCCGCGTCTCGGGGGTAGTTTCGGGGTGTGACAATAAATAAGATGCTTCTTGACACGATTTCATAGACATCCTAGGACACTTGAACTTTGTTCTCTGAGACAAAGTTTGTCACTACCCGAACCTACACCCTAGATGTGGCCGACACTCGAGAACCATTGTTGGTCCCCAAACGAACCCCGATCCTGACTGCCTACAAACGGAAGACTAACTCAAGCATACAAAAACTTAAAATTTGAATAAAAATTCATGAAACTCAGATACAAAGCTTTAACTCAAATGTAAAACTCTGAATAAAAGTAATATATTCAACTCGCAAAAAAATTGGTAACTTAAGTCTTTAAAATATTTAACAGAATAAATGAAACAAACTTCTGTAACTTTACTGTCAATCTATTAAGCCTCTAACTGACAAAGATGGAGGTCGAGACAAGACCCATGATAACCTAACAACTGATACATTTGAACGTACAAGTGGAACCCTCAGGAAGCAAGGAGGCTCACTATAGCTAATTTGAACTGCATGTGGTATCAACAAAGCGCCTGTTGATGACCCTGAATACCTCTATCTACATCATGAAATGATGCAGGCTAAATGGCTCAGTACGTGGAATGTACGAGCATGTAAGGGGAATTCTAAAGCATAAACATAGGCTTGAATTTGATAAAAAGGAAACATACTTACCTCTTCTAAACTCACTGAGCTCAACTCAACTCAAGAATAAGATACTCAACTCAAAGATATGATACTGAACTCAAGATACTCAACTTATGATACTCAAGGATAAAGCAACAGTAAAAGATGCAATATATCTGGAAAGCTTTTAAAGCAGTAGATAGCAACTCAATGTATTGAAGAATACAATAATAACTCAGTTTGTGTATATAAAAATACATTACAACTCTGTGGGAGTTTCTCTAACCGACAACCATCAGTATAAGCTATGTGATGATAATGTGTCTCACCCACGTTGACAGAACTGTCCTATAGTTTGTTGGGGTATAGAACTTCTCAACTAAGTTGTAACACCCCGGAAACTAGTAGGCCAAACTAGAGCCACAAGCTAGGGTTCTAAGGTTTGATGCATGTCAAATAGAGTCATAGATGAGACTTTCCATACTTTGAATGAGGGGATTAGTAGTTGAACGTCAAGATACATTTTAAACCTCGTAGTTTATAAGATTATCCATGGAATGGTATAGGGTTGCAAGGGCCTAAGGTAGAAAGTTTGAGTGAAAGAACCTTGTCCTTTGAGGGGCTGTTTGGCGATGGGAGTACCTGATCGCCCAAGGGGTGGGCGAGTCGCCCTTAGGCCCTTGAGATCGCCTAGTGTACTTCCCCATTGGCCTAGGTGCTGGACCAAAGGGCGATCTAAGCCGCAGTTCGCCAACCAGGGTGGCGGATCACTCTTTAGCTCCCTAGATTGCCTAGTGGACTGCCCAAATTCCAAGCTCACTGGAATATTGGACGAGCCAAGGGTGCATTTGGTGAGTTACATAGTGCAAAGGGCGAGCCCAAGGGTCCAAAGGGCAAGCTCAAGCGGGTAAGGGGCAGAATTTTAAGTTAAAACGTTTTAGGTCCTTAGTTCTTTACCAAAGTTGAACCTACATTATAATATTCCTTTCCTATCCACTATATAATCCTTATAGACCTAATTTTACCTCATTTTAAGTCTTTCCCCTAGAATCAAAAGGAAACCCACTTCATTCCTCTCTCTAGGAAACCTAAGAAGAAGAAGAAGAAGAAGAAGAAGAATAAGAAGAAGAAGAAGAAGAAGAATAAGTAGTAGTAGTAGTAGAAGAAGAAGAAGAAGAAGAAGGAAAAGAGGAGAAGGAGGCTAGGTCAAAATCTTCCATTGAAGAAAGATTAGTAGGGATTTGAATTAAGGAATGTGAAGCTTAATCATCCATGGGTTCTTCCACCCATGGAGCCCTCCTAGTTTTCCCCAAGTTGAGAAGAAATCCCCAATCTAAACTAGGGTTTCTTCCAAAGTGTGGGTAGAGTTTGGGTATGATTCCAAAAGGTTGGATAGTACTCGATTGTGATTGATTTAGCATTGTTGTATGATATTATGATGATTTCTTTTGATTTCTATGGTAACCCTAGTCTAAATTGTTGAATGTGACATTTATGGTTTATGCCAGAGGCCAAATTGAAGGTTCATAAGTAATCTTCCTAAACCAATGTCATGAGTAGTATTTGATCAAAGTTAGGGTCATATAATCATGAGTTGAACTAGACCTAATTGAATAGGATTGATCTTGTCTTGTAATGTTGAAATTGAACCTTTAGAATGAATTGTGGCTAGAATCACCTTGTAATGAAGAATGTGGTTGAGTGCCTTGAAATCTAGATTCATAAGATGCTTCCATGTTATAGATTGTTAAGAGTGAAGAATCATAGTTATGAATTATGAAGGCTTGTATGATTGAATATGGATTTTAAGGCTTTGAGAGTAAAGTCTAAGTGAAAATAGAGTATGATGGGTACAATTATGGTGAAAGACCTATACTCAGCTGGTACCTTATGAATGCTTGATAGATGAAAGTGATAGAATCACTTGAACATGGATGGATTGTCAAGCACATCCTTCCATGAGAGTGAGTGTTAAGCAAGTCTTAACAAGTAAATCTTGGGGTGTATTGTTGGCCCCAAGTGGATATTGGCAATGAGATGGAGTGTCACACAAGATAGGGTCCGGACTCCAAGAAGAATGGAGAGCCACACCCAGTTGATGTGAGGACTATCCAAGTAAAAGGGGAACTCTTACGTAGTAGAGTGTGGGTTTTCCCATAGTTAGGTCTCATGAGATGGGATCCTTCACGTAGTTGAGTCAAGGTTCCTAGTAGCAATCTCCATATCCACTGAACTAAGACATGCTTGAGAAGCATCTCATAGTGTTCAAAGCATAATGAACTAAGACTTATTCAAGGATTAACTCGTAGTGTTCTAGAGTGTAGATGGACTTAGACTTGCTTAAGATAGAATCTCATAGGGTCCATGTAAAGAAGGGACTTAGACATACTTTAGACTGTATCTCATAGAGTTCAAAGCATAATTGAGTTAGACATACTAAAGTAAGTATCTCATAGTATCCATGCTAGTAATGAACGTAGACATACTAAAAGTGGTATCTCATAGGGTTCAAGTTATAAATGAACTAAGGTGTGCTTAAGTGGGTACCTCATAATGTTCTAAAGATAAATAGATGCACTAGGTTCTCAACCATGAAGTATAATTAAGAGGACCTAAAAGTAATACTTAGCATGATTAGTATTATGGGATGCTATGATTACATGGCACAAGTATGACTTAGGGTTACTAAAGAGAATGAGTTGAGATAGGATTGTGCTATAGTTTCCCTTCCTAGTTATAGTTGACTAAAGGTGAGGGATTTCCTTCATTATGAGAAGTTAAGTTTATGATGAGGCCAAAGTAGGGTGAATATGAATAGTATGACTTCAAGTCTATGCCTAGTGTGGAGGGTAGTATGGGATGCCTTCAATGCATTGCACAAGTGTGTCTTGGGGTTACTTAGATGTATGGTACCCTTATGGCATAGAGAATCTTAAGAGTTGACCTTGTATATAGATCATAATTAAGATGACATGAAGACCTATGTCTTGAATGTGAAAGTGGGCTATGCCCAAGAATGACCAAAGAGAGTTACTTAGCTTGGATAGTAGTATGGGATGCTATCCTTGCATTGCACAAGTATACTTGGAGGTGGCTTGTGAAGTAGTTTTCTTGTAGCATGAAAGACTAATGGTTGAGGGATGTAATTATGAAGGTTGAGTTAAAGCTAGGCTATGATTATGTTTTGGCTCTTATGTCCTTATTCATTATATTATGTTGATTTAAGATGTTATGATCCTTTATTGGAGTTCATGTTATTATCTCTTATGCTTATGTGTTATGTTGACTAACCATTTGAGATGCTCTTATGATGTTGTGATAGCTTTCATACTTGGTACATTTTGTACTAACGCATATTGCCTACATTCTAACCAAATGTACGGTTGGAGGCTTGAGCTGCTTTGGAGATAGGTTTCTAAAGAGCTAAGGAAGATGGAAGACTTGGTGAGTCCTCATAGTTTCGAGGACGAACCTATTACCTTTCTTATGCCAATTACTCTTATGTTTAAGACTTTTAATGGGCTACGTCCCAAAGTTTTATATTCAAGTCAAGTTAGATGGTTTGAGACAAAGAGTTAGAAAGGACTTCCGTTTGCAATTTATGAAAATGACTTCTATTGTATGATTTAAAAAGTTTTCAAATTCCTCCGCATTTTCTATGATCTTATGTTATGATTATGCTAAGGGCTTCTATGAGACCCCTTTGGGGTCAAGTACGCCGTGTCACGTCTAGGGGTGCTCTCGGGGCGTGACATAAGTGGATCCACTAGTGTATGCTAAAAAGCATTAAGAAATCATCTAAAGAGTATGACCCTTTCTACCCACATTGCATACATGGTTTATGGGGGCTGTGAGTTATCTAAACTCTCCCCCATATCAGTGCTCAATACTACTCCAAAAATATACTAGCTCATATGTTTAAAAACATAACTTTTCGGTGGTTTGAGATTATTACTCAAAAATCTTTCTCTTAAAGGAGATGGTACTCAAATTGCTCAAAACTCTTTCAGAGATCTCAGTTTCCTTCCATCTTAGATGTGAAAACATTTACCCTTGGGAATACTTAGTTCCCATATATCATTTTTTTAAAAATGAACTCAACTTGGCTCTTTCTCAAAAACATTTCAAAATCATATTACAATATGATCATTGATGACTCGGGAAGTCATGCTGCATAAACATTAATGGTACATCTAGATACCATACTGCTCATACATTGATGGTATACTCAATTGTCATACTAATCATTTTTTTGAAAGCTCGTTTCTCAAAACTCATTTTTACCTTCTCAAAACTCAGTTTAAGAACTCAAGTGTTGGCTTTAAAAATATTTTCAAAATTTATAACTCAAATCATAGGGTTCATGCAAAATTTATGACATGAACGACTCAACTAAAGAATGGTAATGATACCTCTCATCTCAAAGACTGCTCGACTCATACTGTTCATACGAAATTATGGGCATGAATTACTAAACTCTGGACCTTCATGGGTAGCATGTAGTAGCCCCATGATTAGGAATGAAATCCCAAAATGATTAGGTACTCAATACTCAAGACTTAGAACTTGAAGATACTACTTCTCTCAAAGATACTTAACTGATGGAGTTCATGCATAATTTATGGGCATGAACGACTAGACTCAAGGGTCTAAATAACAATATGGAACTCAGGTATACGACTATTCTCATTCTCTTTCTTACTTCCTCAAAACATAGCTCAAATCAACAGTTGATCTCAAAGGATTCATAATTGAACTCAAAGACTTTCTTGAACTCTACTCTTAACTATTTCTTGAATTTGAATTACGAATTACGAATTCAAGAGTTATGATTCATGATATGAAGGATCTAAATAAAAATATAGCAATTTGATAATTAGAAATAGAACTTTTAAAAGAAACATGAACTCAAGAACTCAAAATCAACAATTCTCAACAATACTCAAATCTAGGGGTAGAATCCTAGATTTCTCTTTTACTTATTTGAAAGTAGATGTACGGCATGAGGACGGACTAGTCCAATACTATGATAGCCTTACATACCTGGAAGAACAAGGTTCTTGAAGAATCTTGAAGAAGAACTTGAGTAGTAGTCTTGAACCCTAGATTGAAGGTAAACGGTCAAAAAAAACCTTTCTTGAGATTCTTGAATTAATTTCTTGAAATTTCTATGGCCAAGAATTATGATTTTCATTAGTGATTCATAATTGTATGGAAGATTTCGAGTTGAAAAAAATGAAATTCTTGGAGAAAGAATTACCTTGAAGAATAATCTTGAAAAAGATTGAAAGAATCTTGAATGAAATCTTTTACTTTGATTTTTTCTTACTGTTTTGCCCTATTGTTAAATGATGGATTAAAATATAAAAATATGTTTGTTTTGAGCCTATTATTTGTCAAAAAATTCGTTTAGGGTTTTCTAGGAGGTAAAAAAACAAAAAACAACACTTTTTAATGTTTTCCCATCGGTAAATTCAGAACAACACTGTATAGGTTACCAAAATAGTCATAACTTTTCATCAGAAATTGGATTGATGCGAAATTGGTGGCGTTGGAAAGTAGATTCAAATACCTTTAATTTTATGGGTTATGGCTCACGTAAATTTATATATTCTAAGAGATATGCTTGTCTGAAGTTGACCCAACCCAAGTAGAATCTTACATCAAAACTTATTCAATAAGGAATCTACAAGAACACTTATCAAGAACTCATCAAAAAATTAAATTGCTCAATATTTATAGATAGATTCGCAAAAGAAACTCATGATTGGCATGTGGATGAACGAACCCAATACTATGGAATCTTACATACCTCTTAGGGATTAAACCCATGGCGAAAATCCGCAACAAAATGCAAGAACCTCGACGAACGCCTTGATCCTCTCCACTTTTTTTCTCTTCTCTCAAAACCCTAACTTATTTTTATGAAGCGTAGACTGAATCCAATCAGTTTTGTCCCCAATTTAATTACCAAAAATGAATTTAATTAATTGAGTAGTGAAAAGACCATAATACCCTCATAAAATTTGGTTTTTACTTTCCTTATCTAGACAGCTCAATTTCAAATGGACATATCTCCCTCATACAAACTCGAAACTGAGCAAACTTGGTGGCGTTGGAAAGAGAATTCAAAGATATTTCCTAAGGTATATGGTAGAACACCTAAATCATACTGAGCTAGGAGTTATCATCATTTGAAGTTGACCCAAAACTCATAATTAGCTTAACTTTGTCAAACTTTCCAAATTTGATTATTTCCAAAATTGGTTTCTTTCCAATTATAAGTCTTTCTAGTTCTTTCAAAAAGAGAGCTGTTACAATTTCATCATCCTCAAACTTTGAGATTTTTACTCAAAAGGTTCTCTTTAAAGAGATAATGCTCAAAAACTCCTCATGAATTCGTTTGCAAATCAAGGTTTCCTCTCATTTTAAATTTAAAACATTTACACTTGGAAATACTTAGTTCCCATATATTCATTTTTAAAACATGAACTCAACTCTCCTCATCCTCATACTCAAATAATCAAGTCTTAAAACAAGTTTTAAAAGTTTATAAAATACTTCTCAAAAATGACTCAAAGGACTCTCTCGAACTTTACTTTTCACTCTATCTTGAATTTGAAATGTGAATTCAAGAATTATGATTCAGATATATTGGATTTATCAATGATTAAATGTAGTTTGGATAGTTATAATCAGGAATTGAGCAAAGATACCTTTTAAAAGATCTCAGACATGAAGAAACACGGGGCAGGCGACCCTGGCGCGGGACGCCAGCCACTCAACTTTAGAGGGCCAATTCTAGCGCACTGCAGGTGCCCCATGCCAGCCCCTCTGGTGCATTTGGGGAGAGCCGCGGCACCCCTCCCCCAGAACATTCTGATGAATTTTTCCTCTCGATTTTTGGCTCTAATTCATTTAGAATCACTTGAATCCTTACAAACATCCTTAGATTCGTAAACCCAACACCAATAAACAAAAATCTACTCAATTTCCTCAAGAACAACCCTCAAACTCAAACCCTGACCTCAAGAACTCATCAAACTTCAATAATAAAGATTGAAGAACGAAACCTCAAGAAAACTCATCAAAAACTCAATACATGAAATCTCATTGAAGAATTCAATTAGAAACTCATGATTGGCGTGAGGGTGAACTAACCCATCACTATGAAAACTTACATAACTCAAAAGGATCAAACCCTTGGCGAAATTCCTCAAAGATCGCAAGAACTCTTGAACGCTTGAAGTTTTTCTCACTTTTCTCCTCTTGAACTTTGCCTTAACCTTCCAAACGTTTTTAGACTTTAGTGTAAGCTGATTTTCATCAGCTTTGACCCCTAATTGGGTGAAAAAATGTGTAGGGTTAGTGGGAGTAAGGAAAAGACCAAAATACCCCTCCTTAAAACGGATGAAATGTCTTAACTAGATATGTTGTACTCAAACTTGCATAACTCTCTCATCCGAACTCGGAATTTAGCAAACTCGGTGGCGTTGGAAAGACTACTGAAAGGTCTTTAATTAGATATCCTATGGGCCACACAAGTCATTCTGTACTGATATTTATGGTCATTTGAAGTTGAAAAAAAACTCACAATTGAAGTGTAACTTGTACAAACCTCAATTCAACTCTTTCCAATTTAGTTCTTTCTAAAAATATCTCTTTCTAAGACTGAGGTGTTACAGTACTAAAGATGATGGCATTTCCGCGTTGTGCTCTCAATTGAGCTCTCTGGCGCCAGTGATACATTCTCTTCGAGATTGGTTCACAGGTTCTTTCCGAAATACAGGATTGTGGAGCACATGAAGTTTCTTGGTTTACAACATCCTATGTTTCCCGATGAAGGGAGAAAATTAAAACTCATTTATATGGAAATGACTTGGGTTGGGTAGTAATACTGCTTAATACTTTCTTTTTAAGAGATATGTCAAAAATTGAAGCTTAAAATGCGGAATGCTATAATGGTAAGAAAACATGGAGCTCTTTTTTCCCGATTTTATTTCTTGTCAATGTTAGTCCACTTTCATATGGTGTTAATAATGCATTGCGTGTTTTAGACCCTCATAACGATCATTATTTGCACGTATGAATCATTAAGTATAGGATTGAAAAACTATTGGAGTGAGTCTCAAAGTTTTTCAAAACAATTATTAAGAAGTCTACCTTGACTAGTTGTTAAAATTCTTTTGAATTCACCCTTCTGGAGCTAGACTAGCTTGCATCATTGCTTGGAGTCTTGAATGAATAATATCAATTTTCAAGATATGATCTATCATTATGACACATATGCTTCATAATTAACTAAATTTAGCTGGAGTTCATTTGCTACATGGCATCTTTTGATATGCTCAACTGTCAAATATATATTTAGACCAACATAAAATAATCCTCCCATTTTCTAGGTATTCATTGAATTATGTTTGTAATGTGGGAAAATATATATTTTTTATGTAGGGAAAGAATATGAAAGGTCTTCTCTCATTAATTAAGTAACATACGCCTCCTCGTAATTAATGATCAAGGCATGTAGCGATCAATGAGTGGACCAATTTTTACCGCCGGCTACCGAGGGAATGATTTCCATTAACTTTTTGAAATCCATATATACTTTGCATCTTCGCAATTCATTACACTTTCATTTTCAACATAATTCAAGTTTTCTCTTTTCTTGTTGAGTATTTGTCCTTTTTTCTGCTCTTTCTCAACAATTGTCTTACTTATTTGTGGAGAGTTTAAACCCTACTTTACCAATTGAAAACTTAACTATCACCACTGGTTGCAATAATATTATTGTTGTCATCTCCTCCACTCTAATGGTCCCTATTGTCAAAAAAGTGTTACTAGTGTGTCTATCGACGACAACTGATATCATTTTGAGGACCTAGAACTTCATCCGCGCTATCACACTCTTCATTTTCAAACTAAGAATCAATATAATATCTGCATGTACATTTAGACTTCTAGACTAACTCATACCCTAAAAGATAGATCAAAGGGAGGAGGATTGATCAAGCCTTCTAAGGATACCATTTGTTATCTCTTGTATTCAGATTAGCAAATCAGAAATAATTAAAGATGAAAAGAAAAAATAAAAGAACTATCCGAGTCCACAGAACCCACTATGTATCCTTAAGAAATTTAATCCCCTCAAGTACCCAAGGTTGTAGATTAATTCCTTCCAAGATAAGATGGATTAACCATTAAAGAAGTAGCGGTACCTCAAACTTCAATAATTTGAACGAACTTAAAATTACAGCAACAAATCACACACAGACACGATCGATCGATCGATTTTGTTTTGTAAGAATTGTATGCAAGAGAAGGGAATAATTCGATGTAGAAAATGAGAGAAAGCCACTCTATTTATAGCCAACAAAGGGAAAAAGGTCACAACTTTTGGAAAAAAAGACAACCTTTCAGAAAGGTCACAACCCTTTGGAAAAGGCTCAACCTTTCAAACGGTCACAACCCTTTAGAGAAGAGATAACCTTTCATAAAGGTCACCTATTGCAAATTAACTCTCACAGTGTATGCATACTAGAGCTAAAGGTTTGGGCCAAAAATCATTCAAGAAATTTTGAACTCATTCAACTTCTTCACCAACCTTATTTAGAGTGATAAACTGAAATTTCATAGTAGATCGAGTGATACATTTCTATTTGGATTATTTCCAAAAGACTGCTCCTCTACCAAGAGTAAGTACATATATATCCAGTCGTGGATTTTACTTCATTTGACCTAGTGATTCAATTTGCATCACTATATTCTTCCAATACTGTTGAATATTAGTTATAATGCAAAGCAATAGTTTTTAAGTATGTTTTAAATACTCCAAAACTTTTTACATTGTCATCCAATGAGTTTGATTGAGATTACTCGTGAATCGATTCAGTTTACTAATAGTACATGCTATATGTGATCGCGTACACTTCATGGTATATATCATATTTCTCAATACTCTAACATAATCCAATTTTGAGTCACTTTTACCTTCATTCTTTTGAATTACAAAGCTCACATTTATTGGAGTCTTGTCAATATTGAAATCCAAATACTTGAACTTGTCAAGTATCTTTTCAATCACATCAGTAACTTCAATGTCTTTCATATCGAAGTTACTTTAGCATATGCTTAGTAGCATTTATGTCATAAATGTCTCTTTTGATGATCAACATGTCATCAACATAAAAACAAATAATGACCTTGTGATTTGATGTGTCTTTTATGTAAAAACATTTGTCACATCATTAATCTTGAATTCATTTGCCAACATAGTTTGGTCAAATTTGGATGTCATTATTTGGGCACTTATGTTTAGTCCACAAAGTGACTTAACAAGTTTACATACTTTCTTTTCTTTACCAGGAACCACAAAGCTCTCGGGTTGTTCCATGTAAATTTCTTCCTCCAATTCTCCATTTAAAAAAAATTGTTTTCACATCCATTTTGACGAATGTGAAGCCCATATACCCCAACTAGCGCAATTAACATTTGAATTGATGTAATCCTAGTTAGTGTCTATTATGTGTCAAAATAATCAAGGTTTTCTTGTTGTCTAAAGTCTATGACAACAAGTCTTGCTTTGTATTTGTCAATAATTTCATCAACTTTGTTTTCCTTTTGTAGATCCACTTTGAACCCAAAGGTGTATTTCCTGGAGGAAGATCAACCAACTCTCAAGTATGGTTGCTCAAGATTGAATCTATTTTACTATTGACAGCCTCTTTCCAAAAAGAATGAGTCCACAGAGGGTATAATTTCTTCAAATTTATGAGTTTCATTTTCAAGAAGAAATGTTACAAAATCAAACTCGAAGGAAGTAATTTGTCCATTAACATTTACTACACCACTGAATCTCTTTATAAAGTACATCCTCCTTTGGTTCTTTCCAAGGTCATTTAGACCGTTCACTTGAATATTCGATAGTTCGGACTTATGAACCATAAATCGATAATTTTTACTATTGGTAGCATATCCAATGAACATACAATTCACAGTCTTAGGTCCTATTTTGATCCGTTTGGGAATAGTTCGCTCATTTCCATTTCTCATATGGAATAGACTGTATTGGGAATTCTTAGATCACTATCTTTCAAGAGTTATTGCTTGTATATACTTTAAGGGACGACAAACAATTCTTTATCAAGAAACAACAATGCCTGAACAAACACAAATTTTTGTTGCTTCCTTTCTTAACAAACAAAAGTTTTTATTTGTTAATCCCTTTACTAACAAACATAACTTTTTGCTTCTCTCTTTCTGAACAGACAAACTTTTTGTTGTTCTCTTTTGCTATAATGATAGCACCCCCCACAAATATTGTGGTAAACCTGAACTTATAAGTAGGACATTCAACATTTCCTTCAAAGTTTGATTTTTTCCTGTCAACATTTTCATTAGATAGAGGTGAGTATGTGTAGTAATTTGATGGATGATTCCATTTTCTAAATATATTTCTACAAAAGAAGATTCATATTCTCCACATCTACCACTTCTAATCATGAAAGTCTTTTTATCCAACTGATTTTCAACTTCAACTTTATATTGCCTATATGTTTCAATTGCTTCATTCTTACCATTCAGCAAATAGACATAACAGTATCTAGTGCAATTGTCAATAAAATTTAGGAAAAAGGGTCTGAAAAATACTCAAACTTTGGCCAAAATTGTTGTTACAATACCAAACTTTATAGAGGACCTTTTACCCTCTGCACTATTTAATAGTGTATTTTAAAAGTATATATGTGCCCACGTGGACACGTTACTATTTATAATTATGCAATAATTATGATGTCCACGTGGACACATATATACCTTTAAAATACACTTTTAAATAGTGCAGGGGGTAAAAAGTTATTTCCAAAGTTTGGTAGCGTTACAACAATTTCGGTCAAAGTTCGGATATATTTCAGACCTTTTCCATAAAATTTATGAAACACTTTTTTCCCACCAAGATATGGTGTTGACTTCATATCAGAAATGTTACTATGAATCAATTCTAAGGGATTAAAATTCCTTTCAAAAAAATTATAAGTACGCTTAACATACTTAGATTCAACACATACTTGACATTTGATTTATCGCACTAAAATTTAGGCAAAACCTCTAAGTTGATCGGTTTTTGCAAGGTTTTGTAATTGACATGTCCCAAGCATATATGTCACAAACAATTTGATTCAAGCAAGTAAGAACAACAGAAATACTAAGTTTGAAAAGACCTTCTGTGAGATAATTTTTTCCCACAAATATTTTGTTCTTTACTTTTTATAACTTTCTCAAATACATACATTATTTTAGAGTCAACACCTTGCCATATGTCCTTTTCAAAAGGACCTTTTCATAACATTCAATTTGTTATAGAATTACCCATGACCATAGTCTCATCGGTCCAATAAGGGCAATATAACCCAAATGTTTGTTTTACAACAGAAACATAACAAATCACTTTTCACCAATGTTCACGTCTATACAAATAAATTTATTTTAATAGACATGTATTTTAATAAAAAATCACAATATTTTAAGTGATACTTTTTAATCAAAGAATATAATTCCTTTGAACAAGTAATATAATTTTGTGGTTTTATACTAGTCACATCATACAGTAGTAAAGAGAGACTCAACGACCAGAATATCAAATAGACTCCAAGAATTTTGTGGGTCTAACATAATACAAGAATGTCATAAAATTTCATATCTTGTACTTTCAAATTTAAATTACATAGAAAGTCTAATTTTGTCTTTATCAGAAGTAAAGAACCCCTCCCCCCACATTTTAATTATGTTCTCAAAAATATTTTTCAAGTATTTGAAATTATTTTCACATATTTTTTCCCATGCTTTCAAATTGTATACCATCAATGTAACACCCCGTATCCTAGATAGACCAAAAATGCAGATTTGAGAAGTTGCAGGTGCAACTTACGGTCACCATCCACGGACCGTAAATCAGACCACGGTCCGTGCTGGTGGTCCGTGGTTTACCACTGCAGTCCCTCCCCAGAACTCAGTCAGAAAATCGGCTAAGTCCCGACTCACGGACAGACCTACGGTCCGTAGATCAGACCACGGACCGTGGTCTGTGTCCATGGATCGAGACCTCCTTTGCCCAGCCTCTGACACAAACTACGGTCGACCAGTACGGACCGTCAATCGATCTACGGTCCGTAGGTCTGACCGTAGATGAGAGTCAACAGCCAGTTAGCTGAAAATTGTTAATGGGTCAACTTCATATGGTCATAACTCTTACTACAAAATGAATTGTGTGTCCCATGAACTATGATATGATATATAATTGAATTATCTTTCCAAACGCCGCTGAGTTTGCTAAAATTCGACTTCCGAGTAAAAGGTTATGCTCGTTTTAGTGAAGGCCTGTCGAGCAGGCCCGACCTACGGACCAAATCGACGGACCATCGATTGATCGACGGACCGTCGATTGATCGACAGACCGTAGGTCCAATCCGTCGATTGGTCCGACAGCAGTTAATTCAGGGGTTTTTTGGTCTTTTCCTTTTTCGTTTAACCCCTAAGATACGTCGTTTAGACCCTAAATCATGAGATTTTAATCAGTTTAAACCTAGGAACATAACTAGAACTTACCTAAGTCAAATCATTAATCAAACTTAGAATAATTAGAACGCTAAGAGGAGAAAAGAGGTCAACAACCCTAGTTCAAGAACGCAGCAAGGTTCCATCAGTTCCAGCCCCGAAATCGAAAGATTTCTCCGTGGAATTCATCACTAGGTATGTGGGATTTCACTAGTGGGTTCCTTTCACCCATTAGATCCCTAGAATTCAGTCAGTTTCTTGATTCCCTTATTACGAATAGACCTAGGGTTT
>JAJOOO010023142.1:0-14140 GCA_029582685.1 Solanum piurae | reverse complement strand
TTAATTGTTGTTTTTTTGGAAGTACTTTGACTAATTGAATATAATTGTGGGTTAAAGTAAAGTCTAAACCATTTTCCTCGTGGGATCGACCCCAACCTTCAAGTTGGGTTCTTTACTTGATAACGATCGCTTATGCTTCTTTAGGGAGGTGTAATTTGAGCGTATCAATCAACAGTATTTAGCATTTGATATAGAAGAATATGAAGTCCTCAGATATAGCGGTCGTTTGTGTTTTCCAAATGTTGCAAGGCTTCGACATCGAATTATGGAAGAGGCACATCATTCTCGTTATTCTATTCACCCTGGTTCGACGAAGATGTACCATGATATTAAGGAGATCTATTGCTGGCATGGGATGAAGAAGGACGTTGCGGAGTTTGTGGTGCAGTGTCCTAACTGCCAACAGGTGAAGGTTGGGCACCAAAAGCCCGTTGGACTAGTTCAAGAGATAGCCATTCCTTTGTGGAAGTGGGAAGCAATTAATATGGATTTTATTACAGGGTTACCTCGATCGCATTGCAAGTTTGACTCTATTTGTGTAATTGTTGATAGACTAACAAAATCATCCCACTTCTTACCAGTCAGGGCTACTTTTTTGGCCGAAGACTATGCAGGGCTCTAAATTAGAGAGATTGTTAGGCTACACGGTGTCCCAGTATCTATTATCTCTGATAAAGGAGAACAATTTACCGCCAATTTTTGGAAGTCCTTCCAGAAAGGATTAGGGACACAGGTTAATCTTAGTACTGCCTTTCACCCTCAGACAGATAGACAGGCTGAGCGCATAATTTTGACACTCGAAGATATGTTACGGGCATGCGTGCTAGACTTCAAGGGAAGTTGGGATGACCACTTGCCTCTTATTGAATTCGCATACAATAATAGTTATCATTTCATCATCGGGATGGCACCTTATGATGGTGTTATGCGATTTGGCAAAAAGGGAAAGCTTAGTCCAAGATTCATTGGGCCATACCGGATCCTTTGAAGGGTAAGACGAGTGGCTTATGAGTTAGAATTGCCTTCGGGGCTAAGATCTGTTCATCCAGGTTTCCATGTATCGATGCTACGGAAGTGCGTAGGGGACCCTTCTCGAGTTGTCCCAGTTGAGGATGTTCAGATCACAGAGGAGTTGTCCTACGAGGAAACTCCAGTTGCCATTTTAGATCGGCAGGTCCGTAAATTGAGGACCAAAGAGGTGGCTTTGGTTAAAGTATTGTGGAGAAACAAGAATAGAGAAGAGGTAACCTGGGAGGCTGAGGATGGCATGAGGTTCAAATAACCTCACTTATTTCATACCGCATGGTGATGGCATATCAGTTTGTATTAGTGCAGTGAGGTAAGATACCTATCTAATTTTTTTTTATATATTGTTGCTTACAATTATTATTGTTGTCGTTCTATTTTTTCCCGCACTGTTATTGCGGAGCTATAGTGCTTAGCTATTTATGTCATCCTATGACACGCCTATGTTAGAATTTCTACATTTCAGGTTCCTGGATAGTCACATTTAAAAAGGATACTCTACCTAAATTTTGGCAAATCCTAAGGACTTAACCGTGTGACTCAGATTTTTCATTCGAGGACGAATGTTTCTAAGGGGGGAAGGATGTAACACCCCGACTTTTTGAAACGTCTAAAATTACTCGTATCTCCATGGAAACACAAAGAGGGTGGGTAATAAATTATGAATGATGTGGTATGTCCAATTTTAACTGTTCAAGTGTTGTATCTCAAGTTTTGAAGTTAGGAAAGTGGCAAAATAAAAGTTGACGAAAGTTATCGTAAGTTCCATTTTAAAGATTTTTCTGAAATTTGGGTCAAATGTCTCGGAGCTTTTCTCCCAATCTATAAAGACTTATGGGGCCCACGATCTATCGAATCGAAGGTCTACGAGTCTAGTTTCCAACGCATCAAACCGTTTGTTCATACGACTTCAGAATAGAGAGATATTTGTGTTTTCGTGGGACTGCACAAGCAGGCACGTGAGGTGGGGCCCTAGGTCGGTGGAACTTTACATATATCTTCTTCTTCGAACCTTTTCTTCATTTTTTAGCTAAGAACCAGCAAAATTAGAGAAACCCATTTCTAGGATCAACTAAAGTGTAGATTTTCTCGACCTAAGTCCTTGACGAAAGTTATTCTACGCGTTGGGCTCATCATCGTGGTATAATTTGTTTTATCGATTTCATAGCATATCACACTTTAGTGTTGGGACAGCAAGGGTTTGGATTTATTTGAAGGTTTTAAGGCGTATTACGAACTTAAGATCGAGGTAAGACCCTACTTTCATCGACTCTAGCTTTTATAAGAGGCAAATAGCAATTTGCAACGGAAATACATATCTTTTATCGTATTGTCATGGTATCTTTTATTTTCATGTGTTGATTATGGTCCTTCCTTGTTGTAGTATCGAGGGAGTTATGAGTAAAAGTCGCTAGGTCACATTAATTCAGTGAAAAAGCTATGTTAAGGAAATTCTCTTCTTACGGCATGTTTTCGTAGAGCTTAGGAGCAATGTAATTGAACTGTTATCGTTGTTATACTTGTAGCCATTATTGTTGATTGTTGGCTGCTCGAGTGGATATAATCTTTTCTTATTGAGTTTCTTATTCAGTAGTAGCATCCCTATGTTGGACATGACTTAAGAGGCTATTTGTATAGGTTGCTATAACTAAATTGCTCGCTTTTAGCTGTTGGATTGTTATTGTTGCCCTTTGGGCTATTGTGGTTAGCTGCAAGGATGTGATCTATGCCTAGAAGGGCTATGCTCTGTCGACAGAGCTATATTGACGCCTATAAGGGCTATGAGTTGCCTACAGGGAAATATTGACGCCTAGAAGGGCAATGAGTTGCTTACATGGCAATATTGACGCCTAGAAGAGCTATGAGTTGCCTACGGGGCCATGTTGTTACCTAAGAGGACTATGAGTTGCCTATATGCTATATTGATGCCTAAGAGAGCTATGTGCTGCCTACGGGGCTATACTATTGCCTAAGAGGGCTATGTGAATGCCTACGGGGCTAGGGGACTACTGATAGGGGTATATAGACTGATTGGCACCTTCTGGGCTTATGGGGGCCTGGGTAGGTGGTCTTGTGTGCTGTTTGTACCTGCCGAGCTTATGGGGGATTGGCTAGGTTGTTGTTTTGTTATTTTTGATAAGTTTAGATTTAGGAGCAGGTCAGTATGCTTATCTTATTTTAGATTTATTTACCAGATTACTCTAGTATATTATGATACCTGCTCATAGTCTATTGTCTTTCATACTCTGTACATTATTTTGTACTGACGCCCCATTGCCTGGGGGAGCTGCATTCATGCATGCAGGTCCTGACAGACGACCCAGTAGACCTCTTCAGCAGTAGGGTTGACTTCTATCTGATTGGCTAGCCCATTTTCTCCGGAGCTGCCAGAGTTGGGAGGTTTGTTAGCTTTTATTGTATATATTTTCATGGGTAGGCTGGGGCCCTGTCCCGCCAATATTTACTACTCTTAGAGGCTTGCAGACTAGTGTGTGGCGTTTATAGCTACGTTATGGCCATGCTGGCCTAGTTTGTTGGTGTGTTGAAGCTTGTTAGTCGTGTGATGCATTGTCTTGATATACCTGCTTTCAGTTTCGGTAGAGAGATCATGGTGGCCTCGACGGCCCAATAAGGACTTTTGTGCTAGTTGACTATTTCTTTATATGAACTCTTGGTAGTAGCTGTTTCTTTTATGGATCTGTTTACAGGGGCCTTGCCGGCCGAGGGCTTAATTTTAAGTCGAGATATACTTTTTTCATTTCAGGATTGCGTGTGGCTGCCATTCGCTAGTAGCAAATGGTTCAGCATGGTCGGCTCGAGCCTGAGTTTTGGTATTAGGAGCCAGTTGCGCCCCTTGAATCTTGGGCGTGACAAACATAATATTTTTAACAATTTATGTGATACATTTCAAATTTCGAATTTTGAGATTCAAACAAGTCTATATTTGACCGTAAATTTTTCATATATCTTTTAACTATTTTGAATTGTCAATTATTGTGACTTATAGTACTTTTTACGTAGTCTGCATATATATAAATTTTCATTTTAAACAAATTTAAAATTCCATGAGAAAATTCTCGGTTAAACTTAACTATTTAACTCTCAAAAAAATAAAACATGTCACATAAATTAGGACAGAGAGAGTATAATTTATAAGTTTTCTCATGTAATAAGAAGAAAGAAAATACATTTGTGAAACGTTGATCAAAGTTTACATAGGATGAATTATATGTCGGCTAAATTCGGACAAATGAAGTTTTTTTGAACATTTGAATTTATCATACGTTATACATGTCTAGTTCAGTCTCCCAAGTGGCCTTCTTTACATGACAAATCTTCTATTGGGCCTTCTCATATGGAATTATTCTGGTTCTCAACTTACAGACTACCCTATCTAAAATAGCAAAAGTTTCTTCCTCATAAGACAAGTTGTTATATTCTAGGTGTTTTGATGATCCTCACAAACGCAGGGACCTGGTCCCTAGCTGAGTTCTCTCGTCTAGATCTATAATGGGATACAACTGGAAAGCTATCACGTCAGAGGTTGGTGAGGCCGTCAGTGTACCGCACCAATCAGAATGGGCAAGGTTGTTTGTCCATCAGTTAATAACTATTTATGGTTGACTTAGTCAACATGACGAACATCAAATTAATTCATTCACTCAAAGGAGGAAGTCACTCATCAAGCCTTTCAAGAAATCATAAAGAAGTTTGCAAGGGACCTGGTCCCTGCAAGATTGCTTACGTGAAAAGGTGACAAGACAGCTGTCAGAAAAGCTGCCACCTCTGATGTGGTAGGTGCACAACTTTTCTAAACAGCAGGCCTTCAGCCAATAGGAATGTTTCAACAAGTTTGTGTTGATTTATATCATCTCTTTCAAAAATACACAAACTCAAGATTTGGCAAACAAAAACTTTGATTTTCTCTGAAAATTTAGAATCTTGAAAAGAAGATCATTTTCAAGGAAGAACAATACTCATGCTCAACAAAGGGACATGATAGAGTGCTGAAGCATCTTTGTTGAGTTTGAGTTTTGTTAGTCTTTGCATCTCGAAAATTCTCAAGTATACAAGCAAAGACCATCTTGGTGAAGTATTCTCCTACAAGCGCAACAAGGACCTGATCGAGTTGCAAACGTCATAGTGTGTCTTAGGAGTTATTATTCCATCCTTACATTGTAAATATGTTCCTAATCTATAAAGGATTCAGATCTTGTTTCGGTTTCTAAAAGTCTAAATCATCCAGAGGGAGGTGGTTTAGTGGGAAACTTGTGTGTTGCTTAGTCAAATTCTAAATCATCTAGAGTTAGGTGGTTTAGTGGGCAGTGTTGTATCCGCTTAGAAAAATCTATATTGATCGGTGAGGGTTAGTATAGTGGGCAGTGTTGTATCTGCTTTGGCTCAGCTAAGTGATAGGAGATATTGCTTAGTGTGGAGATTAGCAGGATAATCTCATTTTGTAAACTGGCTTTTACTTTTGCTTGGATAAGATTAGTGGAAGCAGTTTGAAAAGTCCTGTTGAGACAGGTCGTGGTTTTACTCCCTTGAGCAAGGAGGTTTCCACGTAAAGTTGATTGTTCAATCTTTACTTTCAGCACTTATTTTATTGTTTGTTATTGTAACTGAGATGAGGACCTGGTCCCATCGAAATAAGTGGACGCATACATTCCAACAATTGGTATCAGAGCTTGGGCTCTCTATCTGGTTAACACCAAGAGAGAAGTTCCTGCGAGGAATGTCGTGACCACTGAATGAGCAAAAAGTCAGTCCTCAACAAGACCTCCTCTTTTTTATGGTCAGTTCTATTGACACTGGAGGATTCGAATGAAAGACTATCTAATAGATGAGGACATTGAAGTATGGAACATTATTTGTGAAGGTCCTCATGTGTTAACTATGGAGGTTAAAGATGGAGAGGTCACAAGAGTCATTCCCAAAACTCGACACTAATATAATGACTCTGACAGAAGATTAGTCCAGAAAAACCACAAAGCTAGGAAGCTACTGATGTGTGTTATCAGTATGAATGAATATGATCTGATCTCATCTTGTGAATCAGCCAAGGAAATCTGGGATCTGTTGAGAACAACTTATGAGGGCACTGAGGAAATATGGAAATCTAAGCTAGATCTCTTTATTACTCAGTTTGAAGGTTTCATTATGAAAGAAAGTGAACCCATTCATGAAATGGGCACCAAATTCTCCACCATTACAGATGAGCTCATGTTCCTTGAAGAACCAGTCCCTGTTGGCAAGCAAGTCTCTAAGATACTGGAAATTCTTCCTAGAACTTGGACAAATGATTTTGTGACTGGCAATGAGAAAAGAGAACATGATGTAATAACTCTGGATGTACTATTTGAGCATCTTCAAGTTCATGAGATGCACAAAAAAGGGGAGGGTCTCATTCTCAAGGGCAAAGACAAGAGGAAAAATCTGATTGATGAGGCTAATCAGAAGAAACAAAATCATGACAAGACTACCAACTCAAGTGAAGTGTGTTACAAGTGCAATCTACCAGGTTACTCCATTGGAAACTGTCATATGCACAAAGCTGACCACATGGAATTTGTCAAGACTGAAGAAGGTAAATACAAAGAGGGGGACCAGGTCCGTCCAAAGATAAGCGAAGAGAAGCTTTTTTCCAGGCGGCGAAAAAGGATCTGGCAGCATGGGAAAATTCCTCAAGTGATTCAGATGATTCTGAACACTCAGATGATGCTTTCATGGAAAAGTCAGATGAGAAAGATGTTGATGAAAAGGTAACCCTATCTTATTTCAAGCAAAACTTGAATACCTTTTCTACCAGTAAATTGAGAAAACTAGCTGTTGTATTACTTGATGTGATAAGTAAGCTAACAACTGAGGATGATCTCGTGAACAATAGCATAGATATCTCTCAAGATGGAAAAACTGCTTTAGTTCCCCAAATATCTGATATTGAAAATCAAATGGTTATTCTAGAAGCTGAAATTCTAGAACTGAAGGAAAAGATAAAGGGGGTAACTACTACAATATTTAAAGGAAAAAATGAGGCAAGCAACTTGCAACTGGAGCTTGAAAATAAGCTGCATACTGCTGAAATGAAGATGAAGTTGGCTTTGGAAAGAAATCTTGAGTTGGAGAGGGACCTGGTCCGTGTAAAAGAGGAACTTGAAAAATCCCTCAAATGGACCAATTCCTCTAAGATCCTTACAGATCTAATTGTTCAAGGAAACAACAATAGAAGAGGGTTGGGTTGTACGAAGATAGATCCCCCGTACAATCCTCACATCAAATCTGTCTATGATGCTGATAATCTGTTGTGTGTTCATTGTGGTCGAGATGGACATCTTAGAAAGGATTGTCCTGTTCTGAAAAAATATGGAGAAAGTTCGTCAAACTATTCCCAACAGAGGAGTAGATTGAAGAAGGGACCTGGTCCTGCTTATGGATCTAAGTTGAAGAAAACCAATCTGCCTCACTGGACAAAAGACTTTCTTATCACTCTGTTATCTGCTTACTGGGAACTCCGTCTCAAATGGGTTCCCAAGGCTAACAAGTGATTTGTTATGCAAGTGAGAGGAAGTAGTAACAGTCAATGGTGGTTCATGAACAGCGAATGCTCAAAGCACTGGACTGGGAAAACTGAAAAAATTTCTCTCTCTCAAGGCACTTCAATGTGGATGTGTCTCTTCTGGCAATGGCAAGAAATGGTGCATTCTTAGTGTAGGCAGGACTTGAAAATCTATGGAATATTCCATTGAAGTTGTGTACTATATAAATGATTGGAGTACTATCTTTCAAGTGTTTCACAGATTTTTGATGAACAAAAATGAAGTTAAGTTCTTATCAGAACGAACGTGTGTTCAGAAACTTGCTCTCTCAGGCGATGATCATGATAGAAAAGAGTTGCAAGAACTTGTATATTGCAGATCTGATAACTGCTCGTTGTGACAGTCTCACTTGCCTTAGTGCTCAAAGTGAGATTACTGAGGTATGATATGAGAGACGTGATCTTGTGAATGTTTATCTATTGCACAAACCTGCGTCGAGGGACCTGGTCCCCACTCTGCATAAAATGAAATTTGCAGACGACAAAGGTTGTGATGTTGGTGTTAAAAAGAAGCAGATCAGACCATCCTTCAAGTGAATATATAGGCTGCTAATCTTTCAAAATACTTTCGCGCTAAAATGGTGAATAGTACATATGTTGTGACCAAAATGATGATATTGAGAAGTGTAATCTCAACGATGTTGAAAGAGTATTTGTGGGATACTCTTCCTCCAGCAAGGCTTTTTCGGTGTATAAACAATGTGTGCATTGAAAAAGATGTTCATGTGATTTTTGATTAGTCTTGAAGAATTGAGAGGTAAGTTGCAAAACAAAAAAGATTCAGAGATGGAAGAGATGTTTCAGATTCAGAGAAATGATCTAAACAGTGAGCTTGTTGGAGAACATCTTCTTCATGAATCCAGCAACTCCAAAGAAACAGATGCAGATGATGAACCTGGTCCTGTAGACAGTGCTGAACAAAGATGATGCAGTTCAAACTGATAATGTGAATTCTGAAGGTGAGAATGAAGAAGCTGATCAAGCTCAACTTGAAAGAAGCAAAGTATTTCCCTAACTAGCTGATAGGTTGTCCAAGTTCCTCTTCTACAATGGCTTCAAAAGAGGTAAAATTGTCAAAACCCTCTGTTTGAAATCACAAGGAAAGGAATTGCTGATTATTCAAGTGTATATCGATGATGTTATCTTTGGATCAACCTTTTGAATTATTGTCTGAAGAGTTTGCCGCATTCATGGGTAGTGAGTTCTAAATGAGCACGATGAGATATTTCTTCTTAGAGCTACACATTCAGCAAGCCTCTGAAGGTGCCCTTGGTTGTCCAGAAAAGTACATCAATGAGCTGCTCAAAAGGCTTAACATACTTGAAGTCAGGACAATGTTAAAAATGTGTAATGTCATCACGAAGTTTTGCAAAATGAAAGATCAAGTGGCTGACATCTTCACCCAAGGCTTAAGCAAGGACCAGTTTGTCAAGAACATGTATGTACTCACAGTAACTTAGCTGAAGGGAAGAGCATAACACAGCGTGATCAGGGCAATTGATGTCTGAACAAAGACAGGGACCTGGTACCAGTTCAGAGAAGGTGCTGAAAAGGTTTCATGTTATGGATGCCTAGACAATTAATACTCTCATGGGCACTAACTTGAAGCTGGATGTTGATGAACCTGGTTCAGAGATTCCATTCTTGTACAAAGGAATCACATTTGAAGGCTGCTGAGAGAATCTTGAGACATTTGCAGAAGACAGGGGACCTGGTCCTATTCTGTCCATCAAAAGACTTTTTGATTTGGAGGAACATGTGATGTTGATTATGCTGGGTATCAAATTGATGGAAAGAGTACCTCAGGAGTGACTTGGGTTAAAGGTTGAACTCTCACTCATAGGGAACAAAAATGCAAGATTCAGTTGCTCTTTCAACAACTGAGGTAGAGGTAGAGATGTCCTCAACTTTCGTGGATCAAGCAGCAGCTTGAAGCTATTAAATATTTGGCTGAAACAATCAAACTGATGATGTAAATGCTAAAACTTTCTTGAATGGATCATGCCTGAAGCAATCAACTCTCTCATGACTATGCAAAGGGAGTAGGTATCCTTGTTTTCCAGTTATGTATGTTTTAGCAAAATTCAGTTTCATACCTTTTTGTAGGTATACACACATGGAAAAAGGGCTGAAGGAAAAGGGAGGTCAGGGCAGATCTAGGTAATCACATTCAAACTACAGAGAGAGACCTGGTCCTTTCTCGAAGGTTAGCACTCTTAACATTGCATTTTGAATTATGCATGAGAACTGTTGCAATTGCCACATATCTGTCATTCAGGTATCTGATCGTTGTCCCATATTTTGAATACCAAAATGACACTTTCTGTCACATAATACACCCTTTCACTTCCTTTATACTCCATATTTATTTTCAAATCCTCTTCTAAAATCTGAATATTTTAAAATCCTCTTTTCTCATCTCTCAAATATACTTCAGATGGTAAAACCCTTTGTTCTTACTGGAGATTTTTATGATGAAGATATTTTAAGTGTGAAGAGGGACCAGGTCCCCAAGCAAAAGGACGATGTGGAAAACATGATGTTCAAAAGGGGGAAGTTGATATTCTGAGAACTGAAAGTTTTCTGAATAGAAGGGTGTCTGATTTTAAAAAAAATGAAATGAAATTTTCTTTTTGGTTCCTCAATTATTGATCCATTTATCGCGGAGGCCTTGAGTAAGTTTGATCTTACTAATCTTTCTGTTATGAGAAACTCATGCTAGTGTTGGAATCTATGACAGTTGCTCTTGCTAACAGGAATACTAAAATGGTTTGCCCGAAGGCTCAGCTTCTGAAACAGCACTACCAGAGGGACTAGGTTGGAAAAAAAAACTGGCAGCCCTTAAGGTTCAACAGGAAAGCTGGGCAGCAAAGAATATGAGCTTCAAATGAGGCTTCTGAAAAACCATGCTAAGGGATATGATCTACTAACTCTATTCTTTCAATCCCTTGCTTCTAAGTCATCCCCTATCTTCCTAAATTCCCGTGTCAGTCCTCCTTGTTTTCTATCAGAACTCAGTGGGCATTGTTTTGGTTCTCATTCGTAATAATATGTGCAATGCTTTGATTGCTGATCTTTTGTGTATGAATGAAAAATGTCTTATTTCTACTGACTTGTCTCATTACTTTATGCATTTTTTACTCATGCTCAGTGTTGCCTGAGTGGCCATGAATTTGCTTGAACTGCATTTCTGTCAACTTGGTTTACTGCTTTAACCCTTTTTTATGATGTCAAAAGGGGAAAATTGTTAAGGTATGAGAACAATGATGTTAGTTACTTTGAAGAAGACATGGTCATCCTGATAGGGGGAATAAATGCTAGCTACTTGAAGAAGACCTGGCCATGCCGATAGGGAGAATCAATGTTAGCTACTTGAGGAGGACCTGGTCCTGCCAATAGGGGAAGAAGTTGTTTGTCATCATCAAAAAGGGGGGAAATGCTATTTTGATGTTTTGATGATTTGAAAATGCTATTTTGATGTTTTGATGATTTGACAAACTTCGGGGATGATGAAAATCCAGTTACCTAAAGAGCTCTTGTTGATAGGGGGAACTGGTGAAGAAGTTTGTCATCATCAAAAAGGGAAAATTCTATTTTGATATTTTGATGATTTGCCAAACTTCGGGGATGATGAAACTCCAGTTACCTGAAGAGTTCTTGTTGATACGGGGAACTGATGAATAAGTATGTTATCATCAAAAAGGGGGAAAATATTAGTTCGAAGCTGAAATGAGATGTTAGTTCGAAGTTGTTATGAAATTTTGATGATTTAACAAACTTATCGATCTAACAAGGAACCAGATCCTTGTTATTGGGACTGCTGACAGGGAAATGAATGAATAAACTTAGTGTGAGGAATATTTGTGTGTAATCATCAAAAAAGGGGAAAATGTTATATTCTAGGTGTTTTGATGATCCTCACAAACACAGGGACCTGGTCCCCAGCTGAGTTCTCTCGTCCAGATCTATAATGGGATACAACTGGAAAGCTTTCACGTCAGAGGCTGGTGAGGCCGTCAGTGTACCGCACCAATCAGAATGGGCAAGGTTGTTTGTCCAGCGGTTAATAACTCTTTATGGTTGACCTAGTCAACATGACAAACAACAAATTAATTCATTCACTTAAAGGAGGAAGTCACCCATCAAACCTTTCAAGAAATCATAAAGAAGTTTGCAAGGGACCTGGTCCCTGCAAGATTGCTTACGTGAAAAGGTGAAAAGACAGCTGTCAGAAAAGCTGCCACCTCTGATGTGGTAGGTGCACAACTTTTCTAAACAACAGGCCTTCAGCCAATAGGAGTGTTTCAATGAGTTCGTGTTGATTTAAATCATCTCTTTCCAAAATACACAAACTCAAGATTTGGCAGACAAAAACTTTGATTTTCTCTGAAAATTCAGAATCTTGAAAAGAAGGCCATCTTTTTAACACCCCGCACGAAACTAGTAAGACCTAGCTAAGGCTTGACTGAATCTAGTAGGTTGACCTAAAGCCTCACATGTTAGTTTATGGTTGGAAACATGTTTAAATGATGAAAAATGTCTACTGAAGTTAGTTTGGTGACTTTAGAGGTCAAACGTCAAGAAACGACCATGACGTCCGGAAACTAGTCTTTGGTGCTAGTGTGGGTGCTAGTGTCTTGTCGTGGTGTTTGGTGTATTGTTTGAGGTCTAAAACCCATCGGAGTGACTCTTATTCATAAATGGACATGTTTAGGATCCAAACGACTGGGTACGACTCCCCCAAGGACCACCCAAGAGGTCCTTGAGGAGGACCCAACCTTTGGCCAAAAGCTGTCAAAATCAGCTTGACCCACGAAGGCCATTGACGAGGCGTCAATTGATCTACGCCCCGTGGAGTGAGGTCGTGGATCAGGCCTGAAACTTGACTTGGTTCCCTGCAACAGGGAAGCCCCATTAACTAACAACGTAGGCAGTCCACGCCACGTGAACCTATCCACGGTCCGTGGATGGGCAAGCGTAGGTACTGCCAACTTTCCAGCCCTCTAGTTTTAGGTTGGTGTTTTGGAGTTTAGTTGATTGATTGATTAAGGGATTATGAGGTTGTTTAGTTAGTTAGGTAATTACCCTTTTAATCTAAAAAGATCCTAAACTAAACCATGGAATCGTTTGGAAACTAGACCCCCAAAACAGTCCCCTAAAAATAGTTTTTTAGTTTTAAGTTAGGAGTGAGGGTCAACTTTAAATGGTCATATCTCATAGCTCAAAACGAATTAGGTGGTCCACTACCTATCTAATGAAACGTCTCTGAGTCCTCTTTCCAACGTCACCGAGTTTGCCCAATTTCGATCTTGGAGTAAAAATTTATGCCCGAAATAGTGAAGCACTGTCAGAACTACGAAGGCAATACTACGGACCGTAACTCCACCTATGGTCCGTAGGTGGAGGCCGTAGATGCTGCCAGTTTTATGAAGTTTTTAGTTAAGTTGGGGGTTAATGTTTTAATCAGTTATTAAGTCGGGGTTAATTTAGGTGGGTTAAGTGGTTAATTAATGGACTATATAAGCTAATAAAACCCTAAACTAATCCATTAATTCACCACAACTTAAGACCCCCAAATCTAATTCAATTTCTTTTCCCCCCAAAACTTCTCCTCTCTAGAACCCCCATTGAAGATCAAAGAAGGAGATCAACTAGGGATTGAAGATGGAGGCTTTTCACACGAAATTCATAGGGTTTAACTAATGTATGGTTGCTCTTCACTCTTGGGATCCCTTTCCCCAAGAGGTCCTTCCAAAGATGGTTTTCAAAATCCTCCAAATTGTAGATTTCAATCCAAAAACATGGGTCTTCTTTATAAATGTTGATTTTTTGTTATAAACTGATTTTGATTGATGATATATGAACAATTATGGATGAATTCATGTAGTGTTGGTGATTTTTGAAGAATCCCCCATGAGACCCATGTTTCCCCTTCTTTCTCCAATTCTAACCCTAGTTTGTGTTGAATAGTGATTGAAGGTTATGAATTGAATGTGATGCTATGTAATTCATGTTTGTATGATGATATTACCCTAAATTATGTATGATTACCATGGAATTAGGGTTAAGTCTTGAATGGGGCCTTCAAGGCTATGAGGAGATGATATCAATGTTATTATTTATGTATTGTTGAATGTACTTGCTTAATTCATGTATGATGAAGTTGGATGATGGTTCCCTCTTCTCTCTAATCCCTAGTTGGTAATTGAGCATGTTATGATGATATTTAATGCAAGTATGAATGTTGTGAGATGTTGGTATTATTGTTGTTATGTTGAATTGAAGGTAATTCTTGTTAACACAATATGAACATGCTATGAGTAAAGGTGTTTTATGTGAAAGGTTTTCTCACACATTTACACATACACATGAATGAATTAAGCTATTGCTAATTTAATGAATGTGAGTATCTTGAAAGGTTTCCTCAATTGTACTCTAAACTAGTCTATGTTATGCATGGTATGATAATGTGAAAGGTCATTCTCACATGATGAAGGTTCTTGATGAAAGGTTTTCTCA
>JAJOOO010023141.1:0-21260 GCA_029582685.1 Solanum piurae | reverse complement strand
CCTTTCCTAGAAGTGATGAGCTTGACTTACTATTCCCAAGTTCGTGTGTGTCCTTAAAGATTCAAGGACCTTTATGTTAAAGAGTTTCCTTAATTTCAATGTACTAGATAGTAGTTTCTTTTGTATTGTGAAGGATGTGTCCCTCTTGTGTTGTAGTCGTGTTTTAAGATGGCTACCTTGAGACGTAGTATTCCGATTTTGTATTAAAGGTTTAAATGAGGTGACTTTTTAAGTCTTGTGTTATATTATGAAAAAGTTTTAAATTTTCCACTATTTTTCTATGATAAATGCTATGATGAATGCTAAGGACTTGTATAAAATCTCCGGTAACGACTATAGGGTTCTCTCGGATCGTTACAGTTGTGGTTTAATTTAATGGGTTTGTAGTTGCAAATACAAAGTCATCCATGTGTTTTCGGCTATTTCATATCTAATAGGAAAAAATTCTAATGTCTACTGTGGAAAATGGGGACGCGAAACCAAGACCGCTAAACTGATGGCCTAAGGAGTGGGTCGACATGTGGTTCAGCCCGAGCGGGCGAGCCCTAGTCCAATATCCTAACACTCAGCTCGAGAGAGTGAGTGGGGTAAGGCGTAGGCTGGCCTTCATGCGGCAAATGGGTGTCCGAGAGTAACGCATTTGAAATGGGGTAAGTTGCCCGAGAGGGAACGTATTTCCATTTAAAGATTTGCCTAGTCACTATTATCTTGCAAATTTTTTATCGAAAGCATGTACCCAACTATTTATCTCAACTTGTGTTGCGGTCACACCCAAAGAACTTCTCTCCATACTTGATTTTCTTGTTATTTTTGTGTTTTTACTTACTAGTGACAAAACCCACATTGTTATTTGACACTTTTGTGTCCCCCTTTAATTTACAATGTTTTTAATCGTTAATGTCTTTAGCTACGACTAGTTAGAACTAAATTTTATTTTTCTATCAATTCTCAAAACTGTCCCTTTGGACACGACCCCAACCCTTGGTTGGGTTACTATACTATTGCACGATCGTAAACAGTCGTACTTGAAGTTGTGTCGTTGATTACGTAATAAACATCAGGGGGTCGAACCCACAGGGAGTGGTACAAGTTCGAATTCAGTTACAAAGTTATGAAAGTGGTCTAATCGATTATAGGAATTGAAATTATCGAAAACATTTGGATAAATCGAAGGGGTTGACAGCGAATGTCAGATGGGGGAATTGGTTTGTCAATTAACAACTAAGACAATTATCAAAACAGAGGATTTAACAAGTAAATAGAAATTCTCGGGGATGTCATCAATTATAAACAAATTTTTCTGTGTGGGTAATTGAAATTTACTAACAATTTCTAAATCTCACTAGGTAGGCTAGACTATAGATGCAATATCTTTCTCTCAAAGAACTATTACAAATCAAGCGAGTTCTCTCAACCCTAGACAAGCTCAACATTATAAACAGCCCAACAACTTAATTTACCTACTCTCTCGAGCTAGATAGGAAGAATCTAGTTTAGGATTCACTCTCTCTAGATGAACCCACATCAACCCAATAACTACAATCATTAATCCAAAACCTTGGTTCTAAAACCTCTTTCTCAAGCAAGCCCGGAACACTAAGTTAGAATTGCTTTTGCAACTACAATTCATACATTAATAAAAAGCTATAGATGATACCCACTTCAATTTAGCATTTAAATCACTAAACAACAATACCAATGTCACGACCCAAGAGCACCCCTAGTCGTAACACGGTGTACTTGACCCCGAAGTGTTCTTATACAATCCTCATAGCATTCATTCATCGCATAGGTAATAAAAATAGTACGAAATTAAAATTATTTATTCAAAAACCATACAATCTATCAAAATAGTCATTTAACAATCTTTCAAAAGACACAGCGGAAGTCTAACTCTCACATGACCATCTTAGACAAAACTTTAAACAAGATAGGGTCACGGCCCTTTACAATCGAAGTATTAACAATAGTCTTAAAACATAAAGAAACTAGAAACATAAATTCCATGTCCTCGATCTATGAGGACATACCAAAAGATGTCTTTAGAGAACTCTAATCCCAAGTTTCACTAGAGAATGCAATCACTTGCCGGAACCTACACTTGTAGTAAAAACATAGAAGAATGGGTTAGCACACAAAATGTACTAAGTATGATGACCATGCAAAAACATGCTTTAAAATGGACATTTTGGTTGGAAACCATGCATTATGCTACTTTTTAGAAATATCATGAACAATAGCATAAGTGACATCAAGTACAAATATAATCATCATACAAGTCATAACATCACATTTGAACTATATCAACAGGTAACTCTTTCCCTTCACATTTAGCCTTTACCTCAAGTAACCCTCATGTTATACCTTGTGCAATGTATGGATAATCTCCCATACCACCAACCACACCAAGGTACCACACTAAGGTCACCAAAAGTGAACTTACCCTTCAACCTTTCCATTTTCAATAATACTCATAAACAAGAGACCTAATCCTTTAACAAGTTATTTCATCACATACGGGCCATCACCTAAGACAACCCCTAAGTAATACTTGTGCAATGTGCAAGTAGCATCCCATACTACTACTCACACTAAGTACTCCTTTTAAATCACCTTAGGCAAGACACATTCAAATACCATAAATCATAACAAGGAAGTAACTCATAATACAATCCAAGTATAGCATGCATCATTACATTAGGCATTCAAATCAACATTCTTTATTAACTTCATTTAGAGGACTGTCATACAATAGTCAATAATACTTAGAGAACTCACTATAGCCCTCTTGAAGCCTACTTGTGCTATGTATAGATAGCATCACTTCATAGAACTCCTCAAGCAACTATAGTGCACATCTCACATGATGGGAATAAGCGTTTAACTGACATAGACCATGAGATATAGATCATGGAATCTGATGTATTGTCCCACATCATAAGGGTTGGTATAGCTACTTGCCTAAGGTAAACCGTTATTAAGCTTAAGTTGATCCACTAATTATCCTATGTGGGCACATAGTTAAGGGACACAGAGATTGCTAGTAGATACCCCGCCTTATCTCACGTGAGGGCATCCATCTCAAGAGATTGCTACTAGAAACTCCGCCTCAACTCACGTGAGGGATTCCATCTCATTTAATATCCTTTCGGTGCTTAGCCTACATTCCCATAGAGTATTTTACCATTCATCACATTAAGGGATAAGAGATTATTACTAGACACCCCACCTCAACTCACGTTAGGGCATCTATCTCCAACCCAACATCCATTCATTGGATAGATCTAGATTCAAAGATGAGAATAGTCTTTCATCTAATAATCCCATTACCGTTCATTAGTGTAAGATCAAGAATATCCTTTCAATTAACACATCATTTGCATTCATTAGAGTACAATTGAGAATAGCTTCTCAATAAGTACTTCATCATTAACATTATCATTGAACCTCATTCATTATTAATTCAAGTGTGTTAATAGAGAGACATCCTCAAATCCTAACACAATTAACTTCTAGACATGATCATCATTTATTCATTTAAAACACACACATGCATCATATCACATTCATATATACAACAACATGATAATACTTCAATTCCTCACACGATGCCTTCAAGACGATGATCACAACATACAAAGGAATTACACACCTCCACCTTTCAAGTGGATCAACAATTGAAGCACAATTCTACATTAACATGAAATTTGGTCAAACTTGCCCTTTCAAGGCTATGATCACAATTCCTCAATTCACCAACAATTCATCATAATTAGACATAGATGATGATACAAATCAATAATCTAAATCAATCTAGGCATAAATCCATCAACATTCATTCATAATCAATATACCCACTTCATAAGGACAAATTTAGGAATTGAGAGAAATTATGGATTCATAGAGTATTTTATTCTTAAATCATCAATTAGACATCAACATAATCATAATTTATCATTTGAAAATGTTTAATGCAAGAACCCATGAGATTGAGTGAAACTTAGGGTTTTTGTGAAACTTGAAGACTTTGAAAACTTCTTCGAAATTGACTCTAAGGTGAAATCTAACCATAGATGAAGGATCACCATACCTTATACTTGAAGAATTCCACGAAATTGAAGAAGAAACGACTTGAAATCCCCAACCCTAGCTTGAACTTGATCTTAATCTCCAATGGAGTTTCTAGAGAGAACTTTTTAGGAGGGAAGGGTTTTGATTTGGGAAGAAAAATGAATAATGAATCTAAAAATAGTATATTAATGTTTTAATACTCTTAAAATACCTTAATACACTTAAAATAACCGTCCATGAACATTAAAAGACATGGGGTGAATTTACCAATTCACCCCTCACTTGGCCGAGCCAAAAACCAGATTGCAGGTCCAATCCACGAGTCACCATCCACAGACCGTGGATGGATTGACGGGACCGTACTGTCCCTTCGTGGTTTGGATCTGAGACCTCCTTTGGGGGTCTTGTCCTACGGAGGCCATCCCCGAGTCATTGATGGAGCTATGAGGCGTGGACCCCTTCCGTAGGTCATCCTTTTTTGGCGAACTTTCTAGTTTCAAGGAGTCTTGGGGGTTAGACTTGGGGTCCTCCTAAAGGACCCTTAAGGTGGTACTTGGGGAGTCGTACCTTGAAGTTTGACCCCTCAACCATGACTCGGAGCAACATCAAACACCATCAAACCTTATGACAGACACAAACGCACACACGTTAGGCTCTAATTTCACTAGTTCATTTTTAGGGTCGTTACAACCCATAAGCTAATTATGCTGATAATCACATGATCTCACCCCAAGAATTGGGGTTTTAGCTACACATCATAAAAAGGAAGAAATAATTATGAACTATGTTAGTCATGAGCTGGGTAATGGTTTCCAAGTCTCTACAATGCTTCAAGTCGAATTAATTCAAAAACCCAGTTGCAATTCCTCAAAATCAAATCTCAAAATCTTTAAAGTTTACAATGGAAAATTCAGGAGAACTCAATTTAGATTCTTTCCAAAAAGTGCAGAACTCCTTTCTTTATTTTTGAAATTTCATTTATAGTTTCCCAAATTTTGGCATGCAAGGCAATTAGGCAAGGTAAGTCGAGGGCCGCCGAATAAGTCGGCGACGCACCAATTGATCTATTCATCCGCCGTTTTGCCTTGGCTCTTAATCCTCGGTGTTCTTTTACTTTAGGCGATGGAGGTCGATATCGCCAAGTCGTTCGGCAGTCGACTGACTATCCATTTCCTTCAGCAAGTATGTTTTCCCCAAGGCTGGTATGCTAGAACTTTAGTCTAGCTAAAGAGCCACTCGACGGCTCACCGAATTCTCTTGGCGATCACCAGGATTGCCTTTCTTCAACTTCTAGATATTTTTCGTTCCTTTTTTCCTAGTAATGACCTTTCCTTACTCCTTCGCCTTCTTGCTGTAAATCAAAACTTTAACATCAATTTAGAGCATAAATTACGTAGTGAGGACACTTAAACTATGAAAACAAAGCCCTAAATGAGTTGAAATCTCAGACTCATCAACACCCCCAACCTAAACTTTTGCTAGTCCTCAAGTAAATATCAAGATCAATAAGTTCAACAAGGATGTCTACAAACGGTGCTACTCAAGACTCCACACAAATGCACACAAAAGGTTTAGACTACACATACAATTTTCAATTGTTCACTCTAAGTTTTAAATTGTGACTCACCATTATCAAGTATACTCAAGCTGACAATGCTTGCTTCAAATGCAAGTTAAAGCTCAACAAAAGCATTCAAATGCCCTCGCAACAAAGATGATTCCATGCTCACACAAAATTCCCAACAATTTTAGATATCAGAATCACATACAATTCTCACACTCACAAAGATGAACACATTCATGATTCCACCAATATGTATGCCCTTATTTTTCAATCAACATTCGTTTCAGCTCACTAAAGATGACAAAGGTCTTTTCAAGGCTTGTAATGGGGCTAAGTGTAAATGTAGTGTCATTTTGGCTCAGTGGCTTCTACCTTCATGAAGTATTGCCTGAATATCACTTTTTCTCCTTCTCTTTCTCATTCAAATGTGTTCACAATCGAACCCATTATTCAACTAAACATGACTTATCGAATACCCCATTTCTTTTGCTTCTCTTACACACTTTATTTCACAAGTTTTTCTATTTTCCAGTCTTTTTCACCATTTTTTTTCTTTCTCTCTTTTTTTATATGTAGGGGTTCCATCTTTTTCAAACTATGCTTCAAAGGAGGATTCTTCACAATTCTTGAATTTCCTTCTTTTTCACCACACCCCCAACTTAGGCTTTTGGCCTAAGTTGGCTATTCAACAATCCAATACTTCATGAAGGTTATAGGTGATGGGACAAAGAGGTCAAAGTTTCTCAAATTTCATCCAAATAAAAAGATAGACTCAAAAGGTTCCAAGCAAGGTTCACACTTCCCACAAGGTGCCACAAAGAGGTATGTTATTAATTTGGTTCACTCTTCAAAACTATTTCCTAAGATCATTTTAAATGCTTGCTTCACTAAATCAATATAACGAGGAAAATTCTAGCTGTCATCAAGCACCTTATTCAAGAAAACCTCACCACACAAGGCATTCAACACAATTATCAAACATCACTTTACACTTTCTTGCTAGCGTGCAATGTTCATCAAAGGAGACTTAATCGACACTCTACTCACAACGAGATGCTAATAGTTCACATATGACCTACATAACTTAGTTTGCCTCATTGTAGCCATATATTCATATCGTACAATTGAGAGAACTATTCAAGTCATCGGTATTGACCACAACCGACACTCGAAAATGCAAGAGAACCGCTAATGAGTCCAAAAATTGGACTCATTTAGGGATATATTTTAATAGAAATTGTGTACTCAAATGCTTATTTTATCTCAATATCTACTGAAAACACTTAAGTTTCAGGTATTTGAAGTTTGAAGGAAAGCATGGACACTATGTTGCAAAAAGGAACAAAAAAGGGCAGAAAAGAATGACAAAATGAAGGCCTGAGGATCGCCGAGTGCACTTTAAGAGTTTCCAAAGGGTCTCACTTCACCTTTTGTTCTAGTGTGCTGAGCCATGAAGAAAAGGATCGAATGAGTGGAAAAAGGGAGCAGTCGGCGCATCACCGAGGTGTTTCGCGAAGCAGTACTATGTCGCCCAATTACAAAGGGCACGACGATGTCGGAGGATTGTGCAAGACGGTGATGAACTACACCTAAGGGTGAATCACCAAGTTGATCGGCGATTTCGACTCATGTCGCCGAATGATCCGCTGCAACACAAATTTTTGAAAACTATAAATACTCGTTGAGTATCAGATTTTTTATGTCAGGTTTTCAATATAAAACAATTAATATAATTTTAGTACGTTTTATATCTTTCTCTAACTTTTTAAGGGTTTTAAGAATTGAAGAAGAAAAGGGTTTCATCTCTGTCAATTTGGAAGTGGGTCTCTTGGATTATTCTTTCTTTGCTCAAATCAAGACTCAATTCTGTATACCCATTTGATTTCAACATCATTGAAGGTATAAATTTCTATTTCTTGATGTGTGGCTAAAAACCCCTATTCTTGGGGTGTGATTTAGAAAATATGTCTTGATATTATTGTTGGGTCTTGCTTGCTGATAAGTTAGATGTATTTTAATAGTGATTTCACCTAGTGGTTGTGGTTTAATTTATTGGGTTTGTAGTTGAAAATACAAAGCTACCCATGTGTTTTTGTCTTGCCCGAGAGGGAGGTCGCGAAACCAAAAACGCTAGACTAATGTCCTAAGGACTGGGTGGACATGAGGTTCAACCCGAGAGGGTGAGCCCTAGTCCCATATCCTAACACTCAGCTCGAGAGAGTGAGTGGGGTAAGGCATAGGCTGGCATTCTTGTGGCAAATGGGTGTCTGAAAGGAACGTGTTTGAAACGGGGTAGGTTGCCCGAGAGGGAACTTATTTCCATCTAAAGCTTAGCCTAGTCACTATTATCTTGCAAATTTCCTATCGAAAGCATGTACTCAACTATTTATCTCAACTTGTATTGTGGTCACACCCCAAGAACTTTTCCCCATACTTGATTTTCTTGTTATTTTTGTTATTTTTACTTACTGTTGACAAAATCCCCCATTATTATTTAACACTTGTGTGTCCCTCTTTAATTTACAATGTTTTTAATTGTTAATGTCTTTAGCTACGACTAGTTAGAACTAAATTTTATTTTTCTATTAATTCTCAAAACCGCTCCCTTGGGACACGAACCTAATACTTGTTTGGGTTACTATACTATTGCACGATCGTAGACACTCGTACTGAAAGTTGTATCATTGATTGCGCATAAACATCAACCGCCACAATCAAACACAAAAGAGGTGGCAATTTTTTTTAAATCGGTTAAAAACTATTTGCACAATAAGAACAATGGGCCAAGATGGATCAATAACAAAGACATATATATATATAAACTCTGCATAAGATTCAACATACACAAAACCAAAATCAACAACAAACCAATATTGACAAAAACAACCCATTAGAGGTAGGTATGGAAATACCTCACCCCGCCAAACAAAAGAAGCACTTGTCCTCAAATGCCAAGAAACTAAAATAGAGTCTAAAAGCTAACAGAAAGTGAGGCAAAAGAGTCATCCTTTCAGGCTAGGTCTGGGGTGAAGTCTGCATATCAGCAACTCCATATGTATGGGCATCAGTGCCCGGCTCCACAAGATCCTTTGCTCCACTAGAGCCCACCATAGACGTATCTCTGAAAGATTCCTACCCAGCTTTCTCCATTATGGCCCTCTCAAAGTTTGCCAAATCATCATGCACAACCTCATCTCTAACACCCAGCTGCTCCTCATATGTCTCTTCCTCAAACTCGGCATCTGCATCATCAGATCTAATATCCTCTCCAATAGTTGCCGGATGAGCCTTAAAACTAGCTGGAATGTCAATGCTCGGCATCTCAGGAATCTCCACAATCCCAAAAAGCATCGACAAATCAGTGGACTTAAACTCGTCAACATCTCTGCGCAGCCCAATAATATCGTCCTTCAAGTCCGTCACAACATTGGCAGCATCGTGTCTCTGCTCACATTCCTCCACCCTCAGTGTAAGGGCATCCAATGCCTACTTGTGTCCCTCAATAAGCTCTCTATGCTCCCTCATCTCAGCTTGGATCTGGGCCAAGACGGTAACAATCTCTCTCTTTATCAGCCTAGGCACAACGGCCTCTACTTGGGAGGCACGCACTTTAGCAGATTGGGCCAGATAGCCCATCTTGTATAGCATGGCCTGGGTGATAGGAGATTGGGAGGCAGTAGCAGCAACAAAAGTAGTGGGAGGAACTAGGAGTATCAAAAACAGAAGGGTCAGAGGTACCTGAAGTCCCACTGTCCTGAGGGGGCATTATTGCATCAGTCAGCAGCATATCAACATCAACAATCGGGGATGTATCCACCAGTGCAACCCTCCTCCTATCGGCCTTATCTCTCAAGTACTTGGCCTCAATTTGTCGGATGTTAGTAGAAGAGGTGGGTATCACCTCCACATCTGTCTTCTCATCCCTTGGAACACAGGCCCGCCAACACAGCTCAATGATCAAGGTAGGGAAAGGCAAAGAGATTTGGCTCTGCTTGGACCTCATGGTCATCTCTTGCTCAAAGAGCAGCCCTATGTTCAACCATTGTCGATGTATAATGGACCTAAGACAAGCGGTCTTCTAATGGCGGAGGATGGACTTATTCTTGGAAGGCATGAAAGTGCTGCTAATAAACTTGAACCAGTACCGAACGGCTACATTCAAGTCCTCTTTCTCGATTTGTGCACCTTCCTGAATCCACCTTTGAGTAGCATCATCAAGTAGGGGTGCCAACCAATGCTTCAGTTTCTCTAGGGTCTTCTTCTTAACTAATTTTGGGTAGTCATGCATGAAGTCCCGGGAACACCCAAGTAAAACATTTATATCTGAGCTGATGCACTTCACCTTCCGGCCTCGAACCATCACAAAGTCAATCGTCTTGAGGAACTTGTCTTCTTCTTCCCCTTCAGCACGAACTCTTCGTATGTCGAATAGACCTCTCGGACTCAAGTAGGAATGTATGGGCCTCGGGGTTTTGTAAACACCTCAAATATGTGGAACTTTAGAGTGTTCCACACTTCCGGATATCAGTCCAACACACCATCGGTAGACAACCTCTTTTCTTCCAATATGGTCCTCAAACCCTCGCCCTTTAATCTATTGGGTGACCGAGTAGGAGGATGCCGAACTTGTGGTGCTTGGACCACTATCTGAGCTGGAGATGGAGTTGGAGGAGTAGGCATTAGAGGCACCGGGATCCTAGGCGGATCATTCAAAGACTTGGAGCGTTGCTCCGCTCTCCTAGCCTCCAATGATTGACCATCTTCTGGCTCGGTGATAGAGGCCGAAGAACTATCTTCAGAACCACCCTCATTGTCAAAGGGAGTGAGGTACGTGGAATAAATTCCATCACTATCGGAACTCTGCTCTGCAGATGTCAGCTGAACTAGGACCCTTCCCTTTCCCATTCCCCCTCTTGGAAGAAGTTTCATAGTCGGAGCCCGAGAAGAAGCAGTTTCCTCATCTATAACAAATCCTCGAGCCTCTTTTGGGGTGGTTGATTCCTACCTTCAACTTTGGGTCGAGACATACTTGCAAAACAATGTTAAAAACGCTAGATTTAGTTGAGAAAAAGTCAATGTTAAAGTTGCAGGAAGACTTGACGAACCGATCGGCGAGTCACCGAACACCTTTGGCGAGCCAAGACGGGCTCATCGAAAGTTCCAGAATAAAAAGATTCTAAAATAAGCACAGGTCGGTGATGTGCAGGGCCATTCAAGCGATCGCCGAAACCATTCGGCGAACTTGAAGTAGCTCGCCCAAAAATCCAGAACAAAAAAAATCTAAAATAAGCAGAGGTCGGTGAGGCCGAAGGCTATTCGATGGAACGCCAAAACCATTCGACGAACACGAAGTTGCTCGTTGATCAGAAGGGACTTTCGGTGAGTTTCCAAGTGAAATCGCAGAGCAGAGCCATATCCCCGAAAGTTATAGAATTCAAACTCAAAATTAAAGGAATTAAAGGGTGATCTAGTGGACGTTTGGCGAACTGCCGAACCACTCGGCAAGCTCAACCCAGCTCACTCAATAACCCAACATGCCAGATTTGTAGCTTGTACTTCAAAATCAAGCCCACAACCCGTGAAAACAAAAGTAAACACTCCCAACATGCAATTCACTAAAGAACCATTAGACCCAAACCCACGGGGTACTCAGACTTCCCCTGATTTGGGCAAAATTGGTCAATTTTTGTATTTTGCCCTTCAGAATGACGTCAACCGCTCAATCATTGGGAAAAAATCAATAATTAGCACAATTCGGGGTTGCTCAGACTTCACCCGCTAGACCCACAACATTTTCAGTGCAGACACCCATTTTTAACAATCAACAACACGGGAAATTACCATTTAAGATGAAATAATTATGATTCCAATGAACTACGAGCAATGAAACTACCATACGATAAACAAAACCAAATTACGCACAGATAAAAACCACAAAATGTTATTTGCATTTGATTTCAACCAATTATAGAGTGGGGTTCGTAAAAGAAACCTTTGATGGCGAAAATATGAAAAGCTACGTAGAAATGTAATCCAAACGTCCACCGCGAGCAAAAGATCCCAAACAAAATTATAAATGACAGTACGAGAACCAAAATATGATTGATTGTGATAATACGGAAGTTAAAAAGTATGAAGGTGAAGGGATTTTTGAATTTAAAACTATTTGGTCTTTTAAAACTCTTCAGTTCGCACGCCAGTCGGTGACGTAAGTATTGGTCACCGAGTGGTAGTTTAGCCCGCTGAGTTTTACAAGACCTCTATCTAGCTAGGTGGTTCCAAAGGTGATCCAAGTCGGGCTCGTTGACCTTTTTGATGAGTCACCGACTAGGATTTTTTCTCACCTAGTTGCTATTTTCCAATATTTCAACTTTTCAACCTACACATTCAACATCCATTATTCAAACCATGGTAATAAAAACTTTAAAACTTGGGTTTCCTTCCAAGAAGCGCCCTATTCACATTATGGAACGACATGGGTACTCTTTCAAGGTTCATTTTTTGGGGTAGCCAAGGTCGCACTTGTTAGACCACCTTTTGGATTTGGGTTCAAATGAGATGAAATTTGACCTATTTGTGTTTCCAATTGTTTGATGGACACTAAGTGAGAGGTGACAGTCTGATTGAGTGTGGAGACTTCCTCTTTCATTTCTTTCAAAACTTTGTCCGACCCTTCTACCTTATTGAGAATGCGTACAAGCATATCTTCCATACGAATGTTTTCTGGGTCAGCCCTTTGCTCCTTAAGCTTTTGACGTTCATGGGGTGGGACGTATATTTTCTTGTCACCCTCCCATTCCTTCCAATTAGTACTATGGTCGTGCCATTCTTTGTCACGGTTTCTCCAGCCATCATCCCTTTCTGTATTCCATCTTGGATTCCCGCCAGACCTTGTATAACTTCGACGGAAACCTCCTACTTGATTTGAAAGAAAATTCACTTCCTCATTATATAGAGCCTCAAAGTGTGCCTCCTCGGGGTTTTCTCCACCAACACCAACAATATTTATACTCTTCAACCCATTACCCATCATATTTTTCGACAAGATATCAAACTGGGTCATCATTTTGGCCCTATTTTGGTCTCATTCTTGATCCTTCTCGGTCTTCTCTTTTGTCATTCTAAAAGTTAGAGGAGACACCTGGTCCTCTTGAGTGTCCCATGCTCCGTTAATTTTGGTCATCCCATTGAGGAGATTAGATGCAATTTTGAAAGGCTGCTGCATTATAGCCCCTGGAACAAGTTGATCAACAACATATTTGTTCACCAAGTCTAGACTCCTATAGAAATGTTGTAACAACACAATGTTTGGAAGCTTGTGAGTCAGACATTGAAGTAGAAACTTCTGAAATCTTAGCCACATCTTATGGATTAGTTTACCGTGAAAAGGCTTGAAGCCCTGTATATTATCTCTTAACGTCATCATCCTTGATGGAGGAAAGAACCTTAAAAAGAATGCTACGATAAGTTGATCCCAAGTAGTAATGGAATTCCTCCATAGATCAGCTAACCACTTGGTAGCTTCTCTCATCAAAGAAAAAGGGAATAACCATAAACGGACTAATTCTTGAGATATGTTCTTGAATGAGAACGGACCACATATGTCTACAAAATTTCCAATATGCTAATGGGAATCCTCATGAGCTAGCCCTCCATATAATCCTTTCATTTGCAAGAGTTGTAACATCGTGCTAGTTACGAGGAAGACATCATTCCTCTCTGATGAGTGTGAGATTTGGACTCATTTAGGGCTTTCTTTATACAAATTAAGTGTCCTCAAATGCTTATTTTGTGCCAACAATTGATGTAAAATCATTGATATTCGGATACATGGAATGAGGAACAAAGCTAGGATAGAAATGGGCAATAGAAACAACACGAGAGAAAAAGAGAAGGGAAAGACAAGCCTGATGATCGCCGATGTCACTCGGTGACTCACCAAGTTGCCACCCTACCTCCTAAAGTTATAGAACGCTGAGGCTGAATTGGAGGTAGCTTTGGCTAGCAACAATTCCACTCAGCGTGTTGCCGATCGTTTCTTTTATGGATGACCAGCTCGCCAAAACTACTGATGGAGATCCGGATAAGTGCCGATGGACAAGTGGAATGGAAAAGGGGTGCATCGTGGAATCTCTTGGTGATCTTGATCTGGCTCACCAAAAATTACAGTGGCTCGACTAAGAAGAACTGAAAAATGAAGGCGAGATGAACAAAAATTGGCAAGTCCTTACCTCGCCGATTGGTCCCATACAGCCACACATCAGACTTGCATAAATTGATTTTTGCAAGAGAGAGGAGGTATTCGTCAATTGGAGGGACAAAAGATTGATAGAGAAAACACTACCATTGTGGATTTCAAGTGATTTTACCAAGTTTTTTCATTGAGATTTTGTAATAGAGAAGATTTTAGTAAATTTTAACTTCAAAATTTCATTTACCCCACTATGGAAACATTGCAGGTGTTGATTTTTATCTTTTCATCATGATTGGCTAAAATCCTAACCTTGGGGGTTTGACAATGTTACCAACCGTTACGTTCTACTAAATGGGTGTTATCAATTAGTGATTTGTGGTGTTAATCTGAACCGGGTCTAAATTGTTATGGTGGTTTAACGTCATTATTGCATTTTTGATGTGATAAATTTCAGAGTTATGTGCTTGCTCAAGAGAAAAGATTTGAACCAGCGTAGTATTTGGCATCCTTAGTAGTGGGTCTTGATGGTTTCCTCTTGAGAAAGTGAAACCCAAGACCCATCCTATGTATCCAACTCAAAAGAGTGGATTTAATGAGAATGTGGGCTGGTTAGCTTAAGGATAGTGTTGAGGTTCGAGAGAACTCACTGGAAATAAGGCAATTGTTCGAAATAAAATTGTTTTACTTATAGTTCATTATGCACACAACGAATTAGCATTATCGGTAATGATGTACACCCATTAAGTTGAATTCGGAAGTTGGTTAGTGAATCCTCCAAGTGTTTGCTAATTATTTGATTGTTTCTTTTTAATACTTTGAAGTGTGTTGGTAACGATATCCTAAAAATTTGATTATTAAACTTTTAAGTGTGTGGTGCTCCATTACACAGTTCATCATCATACCTTCGTATTTGAATTCAAAGAAAGCTACTCTCTGTGGGATCGACCCCAGCTCAAAAGGTTGGGTTATATACTAACTAACGATCGTTGACACTTAGAATTGGATGAAGTGTCCTTGAAATGTTAATCAAAATTGTACCGCTGTCGGAGAGTAGCGTTTCTTAGAATTCTTTGATTGATGGTTTGATTTGTGAATTTGTTAGTTGTAGTTCAATTGGCTTAGGCTGCATTGTGTAGTGTTGGTTGGACTACATATACGTAAAAATAAATGAGAAAGAGGTGAATGGTGACGCATGTAATCGGGATGGTATTGATGATATCAAGAGTGTTTACAACCCATCTCATTCAGGTGAAATGGGTGCAATTTACATACCACAAGCTAATGGGAATGCAATATTTGAGGTCACTAGCACGACTCTTCATCTCTTCCAAATGAGAGGACTCTATGAAGGGCTAGAACACAAAGATCCGCATGAGCATGTAAGAAGTTTAACAGAGGTGTGCAACCCATTTTTATTCAAGAATGTGTCCCAAGAGTCAATCCGGGTTCGGTAATTTCCACTATCTTTGACGGGGGAGGCTAGCAAGTGGTTGGCCGAGTTACCAAACAATTACATCACATCATGGGGGGAGTTGATTATAGCATTCAATGCAAGATTCTTCCCCCATTCAAGTATGATGAAGCTTAGAGACAACATTCAAGGTTTCAAGCGATGGGAGGGTGAACCCATCCATGAAACATGGGTGAGGTTTAAGAAACTCTTACTTAAATGCCCAACTCATAGGCTACCAAATAATTTGCTACACCAATATTCTTATCGGAGTCTTGATTCGGTTAATAAAGGGGTGGCTGATTAATTGGTACGAGGGGGAATAATGTTGCAATCATTTGTGGTGGCTTCCTTTCTTCTTGATGACATGACTAAAATAAATCAAGCGTGGTACACCCAAGAGGATCAAGTCACTCCTTTTTGTTTTAGAATGGGACAAGAACAACTTGATAAGGAAAGAGAGAGGAATGAAAACATCAAGAATATGTTGACCCAAATGGAACTAGTACAACAGCATATGATGGAGAATGTGGAAAAGAACAAGGGGACAAGTGGAGTGTTTATAGTTAAGGAGGGTTCTTCCTCTAGTTATACAAAGTCGGGGGAGAATCAAGGTTGGCACTCCAAAAGATACTAGGAGGGTTTCCACCCACGGTATTTACAGCAGGGTGGGAATCAAGGTTGGAACTATCACAAGGGGGAAGAGAAAAGAAGATACTATCAAGATTGGGCCGAGCAAAGTGACTATTGGAAAAGGGAGGAGGACAATGAAGAGTATCACACTCACTCAAGTGAGAGCCCAAAATCAAAAGGGAGTGCTAGTAGTCCCCGGGTGAATGATTTGTTGTCACGCATACTTGATAAAGTTGAAGGTTCGGATGACTTGTTAAAAGGGATAAAAGCTGACTTCTCATCATTGAACAATAAAGTGAACTCTTACGCAGATGCAATCAAGATACTTGAAGTTCAGTTGAGATTAGTTTCACCACAATGAAAACCAAAAATGGCAATGGAAGATTATTATAGAGGGCTAGTTGTGGTTACTCGTAGTGGAAAGGTAGCAATAGGCGATGTGACGGGTAATAAAGAAGCTCAAATGCATTAAAACACAAAGGTATAGAGAAACAAGAGATACAAAAAGATGTGGAGAAGCACAATCCCATCGTAAAAATTATGCAACCTTTACCCAAAATATCGCCTCCATTTTCCCAACATCTAAAGAAGAAGAACGAGGATGAGAAGTTCAAGAAGTTTTTATCTGTGTTCAAGACACTATCAGTTAATCTCCATCAAGTTGAAGCATTGTTGGAAATGTCGGGTTATGCCAAGTTTATGAAGGAGTTAGTCACAAAGAAAAGGCTCTTGGATTTTGAAACAATCGAAGCTTCTCATAGTTGTAGTGCAATTATGACTAAAGAGCTGATAAAAAAGAGAGAAGATCCCGTAGTGTTCACCATCCCTTGCACCATCGGCATGCTCCAATTTGCTAAAGCTCTCTGTGATTTGGGAGCAAGCATCAACCTAATGCCATATGCGATCTACAAACAACTTGGGTTGGGGGAACCAAAAGCCACAACAATGAGACTCTTGATGGAGGACTGATCAATTAAACATCCTTTGGGGATACTATATGACATCTTGGTAAAGGTTGATCGATTCATTTTCCGGGCTGATTTTGTCATTCTTGATTGTGAAATAGATGCTTAAATTCCCATCATTTGAGGAAGACAATTCTTGGCAACCGAGAGAGCATTGGTGGATGTTGAAAGCGGATAATTGAAGTTTCGGGTGAACAAAGATGAGGTAACCTTTAATGTTAGTAAGTCAATGAAATACCCAAGTGATATTCACTATTGATGTTATTAATGAGGCGGTGGCTAGTGCGAGCCATTTGATATGTATGAGTGAGACACTTGAAGTCGTGCTTACGAACTATGATGAATTCAAATTTGAAGGCTATGAAGAGGTAGTAGCTTGTACTGACTCACAAAATGATAGGTTAAGCTAGAGCCTAAACGTGGGGGTAAACGTCAAGAGTTAAGGGTAAGGACCAATGTTTTTGGTGAAGGCCATGGCTAGGGGGCCAAGGCTGCCTAAAATTAGCCTAGCCACTGCCTAGCATGACCACGAGGGTCTTCACGATCCGTAGTGGCCACCACGAGTCGTGGTGCCACCCGTGGTTCCAAGGTTGTGTGCCCTAGTTTGGTGTCAAGTCAAGGCTCCCCTTCATGAGCCACTTTACGGCTCGTGTTCATGACCACGGGCCATGGGAAGGCTCGTGAGGTTGCCTTAGTTTGGTAGGGATGGTGTAAAGTTGAGGTACTACTGGTCAAGGGACCACGGGCCATGGTACCCTTGACGAGGCGTGAAGTTGGGCATCGAAGTGACTTGGTGTGAAGGCTCCAAGGCCTTGCATCCATGAGTCTAAGGCTAGACCACAGCTTGTGGTCTTGACCACGGATCGTGGGAGGTCCTGTGGTCATGCCTTGTCCTCATGAAGGCTTGGAAAGTAAAAAGGATCTACTTCCTAGAAAACCACGGGCGCCACCACGGGCCGTGGTCCCCCTTCACGGACCGTCCAAGTGGGAGTGGTGCCTGTTCGGGGTTTTCAAGTGAAGGTCTTTTTGGTAAATTCATGTTTAAATTGTAATGATGTGGGGTCGTTTTAAATAGTTATATATCATATATATATATATATATATAAATATATATAGTTTTAAGTTTTTTAACACCTATTTTACTACTTTATTCAAAACACCCAAATCAAAACCCCAAAGTTCTTCTCTCAATATTTCTCTCTCTCTAGATGTTCCCAAAGAAGAAAAAAAAGAAAAAAAAAAGTGGGAGCTAGGGTTTAGGATTCAAGGTGTTTATTCTTCAAATTTCATAGGGAATCACAAGCAAGGTATGGTGATCCTTCATCTAGGGGTAGCTTTCACCCCTAGAGTCCATTCAAAGTTAATTTTCAAATGTTTCAAGTTTATGAAAAACCTAGGGTTTTACTCAATCTCATGGGTTCCTTCTTCAAATGATTTCAAATGGTTATTATTGACATATTATGATTGTATTATTGTTTAATTAATGATTTATGATGAAAATACTCTATGAACCCATAAATTCTCTCAATTCTTAAATTGTGCCTTTATGATGTGGGTTTGTTGACTATGAGAGTATATGAATAGAAAATGTATAAATTGCTTTGGGTTATTGAATTGTAGAGTTATTCATGCCTTAATTATAATGAATTGTTAGTGTGTTGGTGATTGGAGATTCATGGTTTGAAGGGCATAGTATGAGAAATTGAGTATTATCATGATGTCTTATATATGAATGTGAATCTAATGAAGGTAATATGATCTTGTCTTGAATGTAATTGTGTTATTATTGAAAGTCTATATCTCAATTTGACGCTGATCAATGTGATGATGGAATGTGAAGGGTTTCTATAATGTGAAGCTATGTCTTAAATTGGTTGGCTTAGGCATCCTCTTCTTGTATGATAAATATGAATCGATATTAATTAATTTGTCTTGATTTGATGAATATGGATCGGTAGGCTTATGGCACCCTTCCTCACATGATGTTAATAAACTTCGGGATCGGTAGGTTTATGGCACCCTTCCATAAATGTTGATGATAAACCTTGAATCGGTAGACCTATTGTTGGTATCCCTTTCATGTGTTAAATGATGAACCTTGTATCGATAGGCCCAACGTTGATGGAACTGATGAGTCCACAAATTGGACTCATTTAGGGCTATAATTTTATAGAATTAGTGTCCTCAAATGCATATTTTATCTTAATATCTGATGAAAACCCTTAAGTTTCAAGTCTTTTGAGTTTGAGGGAAAGCATGGACACTACTTAGCAAAAAAGGAACAAAGGCAGCAAAAAGAACGACGAAATGAAGATCTGAGAATCGCCGAACCCATTCGGCGAGTCGTTGAATGTCTTTTCCTTGCCTATTTTTCCAGTGTGTTGAGCCCTGAAAGTACAGATGAAATCGGCAGTGAAAAGGAGTAGTTGGTGTGTCGCCAAGCAGTTCCGTGAAGCAGTACTGTGTCTCCCAATGATCCAAAACACGACGGCACTGAAGGATAAAGCAACACGGTGATGAAACCTACCAAAGGTCGGATTGCCGATCTCGACTAACGACGCTGAATGATCCACTACAACACAGATTTTTGAAAACTATAAATACTCATTGAGAGTTGTTGCTTAATATAAGATATTTAATATATAATTTTTATCATAGATTTTTGAGTTCTAACTTTGGAGAGGGTTTTGAAGAACTTGAAGATTCAAAGGGTTTCAACTCCAACAATTTAGGTTTGGGTCTCTTGGATTCTTCACTCTTGGCTTGTTTTGAGACTAAAATAGTCATACCCATTTGAATGCAAACTCATTTTGGTATAAATTTCTCTCTCTTCTACATGTCTAGCTAAAACCCCAATTCTTGGAGCTTAAATCATACATTGTGTTTATCTTTGTGAGTGTGAGTGTTGATCTTGATTCCGGAACTTTAAATGATTAAACCATTGAGTTAATATGGAATAATTCTTTGTGTGAGGGTATTCAAATACCTTTGTTAAGCTTGAACTTTAATATGAAGCAAGTATAGTGTGCTTGAGATTCATTGGTAATGGTGAGTCACAACTTGAATTTTTGAGTGCACAATTGATCCTTGCACGAGTAATTTGAGACTTTTTGTGTGCATTCATGATTGAGTCTTGTGTAGCACTGTTTGAGACATCCTTTTTGAACTGTTGAACTTGAGTTTTACTTGAGGACAATCAAAATTTTAGGTTGGGGGTGTTGATGAGTCAACGATTTGGACCTTTTTAGGTCTTTATTTTGTTAGATTTAGTGTCCTCAAATGCATATTTTATCTGAATAACTGATGAAAATCTTCGAGTTTCAGGTATTTGGAGTTAGAGACGAAGCATGGACACTATTGGGTAGAAAGGAACAAGGCAGTTGAAAAGAACAAAGAAAAGACGACATGAGGATCGCCTACAGCATTAGGCAAGTAACCGAATGGCTATGGTCTCGCCTAATGTTCCAATGTGCCAAGCTCTAAATGAGAAAATTGAGTCGGCGAGATAAAGGAGTAGTCGGCGAGTCGCCGAATGATTCAAGTATGCACTACTCCATCGCCTAACATTACAAAACTTGAATTTGCTGAAGGCCAATGCAAAAATTAGATGAACCAGACAAAAGGGCGGATCGCCGAATGGATCGGCGATCCCCAATAACTGCGCCGAGTGGTCCTTCGCAACACACTTTTTGAAAACTATAAATACTTGTTTGAATTTTTAGTTTAGAGGGCAATCAGTATCAAATTTTAGAATATCAAACATTATTTCCAGTTTTTAGAACTTAGAGTTTTGGAGACTTTATTCCTTAGCTTTGAAGATTTCCATTTATAAGCAATTGGAATTGGATATTGAATATTCTTCATCTTATACGTGTGTAGAGACTATATCTATCGTACCGATTTGATGGAAACACTTTTTGGTATCGATTTCTATCTCTTTTTTATGTCTAGCTAAAACCACAATTCTTGGGGTGTGATTATGTGAATATGGGTTGAATTTACTTTTGGGTATTGCTAACTGATAGTTAATTTTCTGTTGAAAGGTGATTTCGTTCAATAGTTGTGTTTGAATTTAACGGGGTTGTAGTTACAAATAAAATTTTATCTTAGTGTTTTTGACTAGTTCGAGAGAGAGGTTTTAAAACCAAAACTACTGAATCGATAGTTGTGGTTATTGGGTTATCTGATATACCGTGAGTTTACGGTATTTCTAATACATTTCACTTACAAGTTGTGTGTGTGTCTAGGGCCTTTTAGTATTGGTTTTTATGTGTTTTTATCATATTTTGCAGGAAAGATGTTCAGGCGCGGAAGTAAAGAGACAGCTGAAAGAGATGCAGAAAAAGGCATCTACGGAGTGATCTACGGACCGTAGGTGTATTG
>JAJOOO010023139.1:0-18432 GCA_029582685.1 Solanum piurae | reverse complement strand
AACTGCAAAGTTACAGAAATAGACTAAGTCCTTTTTTTAAAAGAGAAAATATATAATTACCCCATCGAACTTATACCCTTTTTTGAAGTAGACACCTTAAGTTCGTGAAAGTCCTACTACCCCACGAAATTATTTTCAATCACAATAAATACACCATTTTAACCGCATCTACAATCTCATTGCCAGCGAGAGGTGAGCTCCATTGCAGATGTTTGTAGAACTTTAACAGTGGCTGATAGAAGAAGAAGGGAACGAATGAATGCATCTCATGACCTTCATTGATCTATCCGTTATCGAACCCTAAATAGTACGAACGTGCATTAGTCTTTGCAGTCCAAGGTATTTCTTCAATTCATTCATATTTTTCATCCCCAAATTAGCTAATCAGATTGTTGGGTACTTAGAGAAAGAAGTGAATTTGTAAACAGAGTTTTTTGGTTGATATAAAAAAGGGACTTTTTGAGAACTCGCCAAACTCCAGGAGCTCATATGGCATCTCACGTTTATAGATCGAACTATTGAATTGACAGAAGATATTTATTTTTGGCTGAACATGGAGGGATCTTCAATGGCCATCAATGGCGATTTGTGGAAGATGGAAAGTGGCCTATTTCATAAAGAAAATAAATTTTAAATTGGTATGCCATATGGCACTAAAACACTGGCTTAGGGATTAATTTTTACTCTTTCACGCACCTCTCAAATTTGAGATTGCACGTGCTCTAAAAATGGGTTAAAAAGGTGTATTTATTATGATTAAAAATAATTTTGTGGGGTAATAGCCCCCCCCCCCCTCCAACTTAAGGTGTCTACTTCAAAAAAAGGTACAAGTTCGATGGAGTAATTATGCATTTTCTCTTTTAAAAGAGAAAAGATATAATTACTCCTTAATTTTGTAAATTAATAGACATTATTATTTACAAATAAATAGTAAGAAAACAAATTAAGGGTAAATATGTAATTTTATTATTTTAATCCATGTATAACTAATAGGGAAAATTACATGAGATGACAAACATCCCTTAGTTATGAGTTAATAAGTGTATAGTTTGATTTATTTACTGTCAGTAAATATAGTTTCAAATTTTTGCCATAATTACTGAGACCCACCACCTTTTTGTATACCGAATCAACAAAGACATTCAATTGCTTTTCTATAAAATTTTATACAAAATCTTTTTTATCTCTCCTATCCTCATCCCATATCTTTCTCCTAAAATCACTCTTCCACTTCTAAGTTGAATTTCAAATTTCACATTCTTCCCTCAATTGTGTTTCAACTTTTCGCATGTAACCGTCAAAATCATGGGTGAATCTATTTTTTCCATTTTCAACAATTGTATATGTATTGTTTGTTAGTTTTTTTGATAATTTTTTTCTAAAAAATTCGTTCTCCTTAATTATCAGATTAACAGCAGTAGGGGATGATTCTTCCCCATCTGTGAGGATTACTAGAGGTACGCCATTCTTTGTCAAAGTTGTTGACAATCCACCGTCGTTTTCAATCGGATTAACTCAAGATTTTGGGGTCAATGCAGGATCTGTGGCAAAAGCTAAACAAGTTCAAGTTGAAAAATCTATTGAAGAATTGAAATCTAAGAGAAAAAAATGACCCAATCAAAATTCATCAACATTGCGAAGGCTAGCGGCATTAAAATTGTTGAAGGAGGAAGTATGAGAAATATCGTAAACAGTGATTCATAGGACATTGAATCTTCTTCATCAGATTTGGATAAACCTGAAGAACAACAGGAACATCAGGTGTTGGCTTAAAACAAAATTCTAGATAGATATTTGTATATATCGTTACTTATACGCAAATCTACATAAAGTATTCTGATTAAATCATATTTGTATATAGACATATGTATATCAAATATTTCATGCTGCCCAGCTTTTTCCCTATTCATGTTTGTATATTTGGTTAGTTATACAAAAGTTACTTGAATTACTTATTTGTATATTTGGTTAATTATACAAAAGTTACTTGAATTATAAGTATAGTTTCATGCCTAAATCATAATTGTATAATGTAATTTGTATATTATATTAGTTATATACAAATTATTTGAAGTTATGTATAGTGTTAGTTGTATAGTAATAGTTATATACAATATTGATTGAGACAATTGTATATTTTTTATACAAAGGAATTACAAATACAAATACAGTTTATTTATACAAATTTTTAGTTTTGTATAAAATATTGTGATTTTATATAGCACTTTATTGAAATATTGTTTATCTTCATTTTTGTATAGGGAGTTAGATTTATGTGCAAACACAAGATATGAACATGGTATTATATACAAACATTAAAGAGCTATATATACAAGAAGACTACAACACACTCTTTTGTATATAGACAGTACACAACTTTTGTATACAAACAGATTTCAGCACCATCTTTTTATCGAATCATTCACGATTACCATATATACAACTGACATATGAATTTTATACAATCAATTTAATCAATAATAATAATAAAATAACAGGACTTTACATATGCACATATACAAATATAATACATATACAAAATTATAATAACTTGTACAATTTCATAGATATATACAAAAAAAATACAAACATGATAAAATATACAAACATTACACAATTATATATACAAACAGACTACACCAACAATTTGAAAAAAATACATCACACTATTTTTTATGAAACAAGCACGAATGTCATATATACAATTTTCATATTAATATGTTGCTTCAGTCGTGCGAGGAAACAAATTGGTATTGTCTTTTTATCGCTATAGAATTTTTTTTTGAGAAAATATTTGATTTTGAACGTTTAGCTTAAATCATGGGATTATGTAAATTTTTGTTACCGTATTTAGCGCTACTGTTACCATTCACTAAAAAAAAAAAATATTATATAAATTAAAAACAAAAAAAGACATTTTATACAAATTTAAAGTTGCCTAACAAACTAAACTATACCCATGGAATGTAATTATGTAAATTATACTCATGGAATGTTATTTTATAAAATTTATTTGCCATATATGAAATTTTCCCTAACTAATACCCTCATAACTTATTCCACTTTCTGCCCTGCATAAAATTATACATAGATTTCTTCATAAATTATGTAAGTATTAACTATGTAGCATTACAAAAATACAACTAGTATAACTTTTATACAACATCGGAGATACATCAACCAAACATTGTATAAAATTTATACATGAATAATTTTATTTCTATTTACGAACCAAACATGGTACAAAATTAATACATTAATAACAAAGTTATTCATGTATTAACTTTGCCCTTATCCAGTAACCAAACAGCCTCTAAATATCAAATTTAATCTTAACAGCTAGACACTTAACAATCTTACTAAAATTTCTGATTTCACCACTAATACTTCTCTTCTTTGCTTTTCTTTTGTTGTAATTTGAAAAGACGGTTCAGATTTTATTTTTTTTAATCAATCTTCACTTGATAGTTGATACAATCCAGACACCGATGTGATGGGTCCGCACTTCTTTTTGAATTTTAGAACTTTCACCCATAAAATAAGTATCTGTTTAAATAAAACTTTTAAAAAATAATTTAAGTTTAGCTTCAAAATCTGTGACCAAATTGAAGCTTCACACTGTAGACAGTAGTCTACCTTCACACTTCTGCATCAGCTCTAAAAAATGGTAAAATTAATTATGCAACAATTTGTTAAGCAAAATTAATTTAAAATTTTGTACAAGATTAAAAATCTCTTATGCTTATGAAAACAAATCTCTAAGACCATCTCCAATCCACCTCTATTTTACTCTCCATTCTCTATATTTGGAGAGTAAAATAGAAAATGGGCACTCCAACCCACCTTCAAATCACCCTCTATTCTTTAAATTTAGAGAGTTGAATAGAACTACTATTTACACTCTCTATTTCACTTTTTTTTATTATTTTATTATTATTTCTATTACTTTTTAATTAACATATTATTTTACATATAATTCCATTAATTAAATATCTAATATTCATAATTTTTTTTTAAATGTAATATAATATTTTCAAAAATTATTATTTAATATATACTATTTTAATTTCAAATTAATAGTATTTTAATTTTTTTTCTAATTTTCGTGAATAATTATTTTATTATTAATTTTCATTATAAAGAATACGCAAAATTAAAATGGCAAGATGAAAAAATTTAATTTAAAATACAATACATGATATGATAATTTAAATACAAGATAACAATACAATACATAACATAATAATTTAAAGGCTAATTTAAATACAAGATAACAATATAATATAATACATAACATAATAATTTAAATACAAGATAAAATACAATACATAACATAATAATTAATTGATCACAACAATAATTTAAAAATCCGATAGGTCATTTCCAGATTTAGCACTATTCGGAAAAAAATTAAGATATGATTTCGAGAATTGTTGCGATTGTGATTGTGACTGCGGTTGTGATTGTCGATTTCCTTTTTCAAGTATTCGTTGTTATTCTCGTTGCAGGTAATCACAAACATTTGGATCAGCTGTTGCTGATTATGACCTTTGGATATGGCATGCTTATTTTGATTTGTCTGGCACCAATAACGATATTAATGTTTTAGAGTCATCACATTTATTTTTCAATCTTGCTAGCGGTATTGTGCCTCCCGTCAATTATGTTATTCAAGGAAAAGAATACGATATGAGTTATTATTTAGCTGATGGTATATATCCTAAATGGTCTACAATTGTTCAAACTATTCGTGATCCTCATTCCCAATAAAATAAATTTTTCGCAATGAAACAAGAATCGTGCCGAAAAGATGTTGAACGTGCATTCGAAGTTTTGCAATCACGTTTTGCAATTATTACAGGACCGTCACGTTTTTGGAGAAAGAAAGTGCTACATGATATAATGACTACATGTATTATCTGCACAACATAATAATTGAGAATGAACGTGATTTCAATGCACCAATTCAAGATGTCGTAGAGGCTCCAACTCCAACTATAGAAATTGTGGTAGATAAAAATCTTCGATTTGAACAATTTTTAGCTAGACATAAAAAAATGAAGGACAAAATGCTTATTTTGAACTCCGTAATGCATTAATAAAGCATTTATGAAAGCAACATAATAATTTTAAAAATTGAGTGTTTATGTAATTGTATGTCACTTTTATTTGAATATGTCCCCTAATTTATGTATTATATTAATTTTTTTTGCAATTTATGTTATTTAAAAATTTAGAATAAAAAATAATTTTACATCACATTAAAAATTATATAAAGTAATAATATAATATTGAGGAGAAAGAAAAAAAATTCATTTTTAGAGAGTAAAATAGAAAATTGAGTTAGAGTTGATTATTTAAAAAAACAGAGAACTCTATATTTGAATAGTAAAATAGAGAATTGGGTTAGAGATGTCGTAATACTCCATTTTTTCACGCCAAAAAATAATTAAATACTTAATAAAATCGACAAAAAAATTGAACGATCGCAGAATATATGTTTGAAGTAGATCTATGAAATAAAGAAAGGAAAATAAACTCAATACATAGAGAGCCGTCAAAAATATCAAAATCATATCTCAAAAAGCTATTCTGAAAAACGCAGAAATAATCCATAACACAGAAGAAATGCATAGAGGCTATACATAAACGAAGCAGTTCCTAATAACATATCATAATCATATACACCACAAAACACGAAGGAAACTGAAAAGCAAACAATGAAAAAGCAGTAGAAAATCGAGACAAACTCATCTCACTCTCTACTCTTCAAAAATTTCAGATCCTGAGTGCAGATCCAAAGAGGAAAGCGAAAACAGTGACAGCACAGCCAGCAGCGAATGACGACGGAGAGATAGATCCGGCAGAAGAAGCAGGTGCCGGTGCAGGTGCGTCGGCAGCTACTGTAGCTCCGATGAGAAAACAAACAACAACAATTACAGCAAGGACTGATGAAGTTGCATTCGAGACCGCCATTTCTGTTGAGAAGTGAAACTGAAGAGAGATGTGAAATGGCGTTACAAAGCAACAACGGTGAAGTGGATGGAGAAGAGAGCTTGATATATAGCAGTGAGTGAGAATTTGGGCAGGCTGCCCGGGGGATTTACAGGCTGGCTGAGTAGTTGAATGAGAAGTGGGGTCCACTAACGGTTACTATGATTTTTCTTTTAAGAGAAGTTTTTGTGGTTGTCACGACGACGTTTAAGTGGAATCCGATGCAATTTCTGGAATTCGAATCAAATGCTTTTTTTATAATTAAAATATAATCTTCACGCGCCTACCAAGGTGTTGGATCACGTGTTTGACGCCTTGAAATCTCTAATTCCTATACTTTCTTTTTTAACGTTACACTGATTTTAATTTGTCTCTTCATCCTTCACTTATTTTCCTAAAAGAAAGAAATTAAGTGAATATTGATCATGTTTTTCATTGTAAAATTTTAAAAATAAAAAATATGATATTTGAAATTCACAGTTGTGTTTGATAATGAATATAAATTTGAATTTTTTTTAATAGTAATTTGGAATGAAGAAAATGAACTCCTTACGGGAAAGGAATTTTATACAAACAAATCTTCCACACCATTCTCTCCAACAAAATGGAAGTGTATCTTCAATTGTTTAGTTTGAGGACCCAAATATCATTATAGGGGTGTCGAGTTCAGTTGAGCAAGAAATCTCCTAAATGTGATGCATATTTATTGTGGGGGAGGAGGAAGGGCAAAGTTCAAAGTCTCTGCATGTTTTCTCAATCGAACTCGTAGCATATGACATTCCATCTCTAATGTGTTGTTTGTGATATATATTTGAGCGAAATTTATTTTGTGCGTATTTAAAAAATAACGATTACGAATTTCTTTGTTATAAAAAGAGAATATTACTAACATTCTTTACTTGCTAAATATCACATATACTCTTGAATAACTATTTTTATAGTTAAAAAAATACAATATATTTTACTATTTAATATTGAATCAACTAAATGTAATGGAATATAAAATGGAGTATTTGAAATTTGAAAGAAGGTTAGGGAAGCACGTGAAAGACAAGCGTTAGGTAATGAAAAGTTGGGAAGTAGTGAGGAATTTAGAGGAATGGGACCCACCATATGCATAAAGCCAACTCAGTACTAATTGCGTAAAATTGAATTAGCCAATAACATCGAGACACGTCAATGTGTGGGAAGAACAAGCGTCAACTTCATCAGTCAAGAAACAACATGTGGTCGTTGCTTCTTTTCTACCTTTTTTACCTCTATTATACTTAAATTAATCCATTCGTTTAGATTTCGAAATTTAAGTAAATTTATTTTTGACAGTAATTTTTTTTTATATATCTATTAAATATTTTAAATTATCAATTATAGTGATTTATTATACTTTTTGCGTAATTTATAAATATATAAATTTCATTTTAATTTTTTTTTAAAGATTTCATGCGCTAATTTCTGATCAAACTTAAATGGTTTGACTCTCGAAAAATGAAAATTATCACATAAAATAATTTATATCCACTTAAATATTTACAACTTATTTTAGGTCATGATTTCAAAAGTTTTTTTTTCTATTAAATTTTGTATCAAGTTAAATTATATCACATAAATTAAGAGGAATGAAGTATGATTTATATATTCTACTTTTCTTTTTAATCATTTATATTTCAACTTTTCACGTACGTATTTAAAGCCACATAATCTACCTATCCTTGATTTCAATCACAAAATTCAAAAAAATATTTATTAAAAAATATGCTATGGACAAATAAAATTTGGACAGATGGGAGTACAATGCAACAAAAAGTATCACATGGTACTTCGAGAAGCTTCCTTTGTGGTGTACGTGTCATCTATTTTGCTCCCAAAATTTATTGGCTTTGCCTTTTCCACTAAGGTAAACTTAAAATTAACAAGATAATTTTTTATTTTGTTTTTTTTTCTTCAAAATTTTATTATACCAATTTTGTACCAATTTTTCACTTTCAAGTTTTATTTTTTAATAAAGAAGACATTTAACTTTTAAACTAATAATCGATGGTAGAATCAAAATTTTCATCAAAATAATCTTATCTAATTATATTATATAATTTTTCAACGAAAAAATATTCGTTCCAAGTACATGTGGCTCCGTCAATGATGGTGACAAATTCAAGTGTAACCTCCAAGTTAAATATTGGGTAGTAGCTATATGACATAAACTCAATATTTTATATAGTTAAATGGTACTTACTATGTTTGCTTGATTTATTAGTTGCTATTAATCTTATCTTTTGAGTAGGGCTAGTAAATTGGCCTATAAAAGTGTTGAAAAAAATTCCTTTTACCACCATAATAGATGAGTATTTTTTTTGTCAAAATATTTGTTATAATTTTCTTTTCGAAAGTAATTAATACAAATTTTGATTAATATTTTAATATTTATTTATTTATTATATTAATATGAAAAAAATTAAAATTTATGCTTTCTTTATTTCATATTAGTTGATTAAGTTTTTGATCGAAAATAACCTTAAACTACACCGCTAACTTAAACTATGTCCTTAAGTTATTCTTTTTAACAGAAAATATGGGAGTATTTAAAACTTAACAACTTTCATTCTTCCGTAAAAAATTATCAAAAAATTAACAAATTCCACACAAAAGTATGTGCAGTTCACTTTTTTTCCTTACAGATTAATTATTAATTTTGAAAATTATAATATTACTAATTTGGCTCGAATACCACCAACTATGAAGAGAAATAAATACTCCTTCCGTCTCATATTAGTTGATCATTATATTAAAAATAATTGTTTCATATCAGTTGTTCATCTTACTAAATAAAAAAACATTATTTAATTTTTTTTCTATATTATCCTTGTAATTATTATTATTTTAAAAGTGTGCACATTTGTTCGTAAAATTTTCAAGAAGTTAGTAAACACCATATAAAATAAAAAACTAATATGAGCGGGAGGGAGTAGATGGGAATATCTATAATAGAAAGAAAACCGGTGATGATTAGATTAAAAAAAACTTTGAAACATGTAAGCCAATTTGCTACATTAAAAAGAATATTTAACTCAATTTTAAGATTATTTGCTGTCTCGCACTAACTATCTAAATCGAATATCAACTAAGGATGTTCTGTTTGGAAGGCTACCTTTGAATTAATTGAATATCATATTTTTTAATATTCAAATAATTCTTCTAAAATAAAAACTATTTTTTTGTTGGTTAAATTGGGGTAGGAAAAGAGGAAATAGAGGAAGGGATTATAAGATGACGTAAAACTTGACCTATAAATTTATATTTGATTAAAAAGATCCATTATTTCAAAATTTGTAAAAGAAAAAACTCATGTTCAACATGAAAAGATTGTTTCGTACCATATGAAAAAATAATATTAAAGAATAACTAGTTAGTAGTACTATTTTTGACTTGTGTATTTGAAAATTTGTACTTGCAAATTTTTATTCGTAATAGGAACATGAAGATATGTAATTTGTCAATGCAGCGCCTTAAGATATTCTGATGCCTTGTTTATAAACAATAGTTTGTTCATTTGGTATTGTATAAGAATCGAATTCTTTTAGATAATTTTCCCAACTTGTGGAGGTTTCAAGTTTATAAAAAAAAAATACAATACAACTTTAAAATCTCCAAATTACATATCCAAACAAAACAAAACTTCAACTTCATATCATAATTTCACATCGCATGTACAAACGGCCCTTAGTAATCACATATTAGGCTAAGTACCTCTGATGCATGTACATATCTGGTATGGTTTCAAAGTTGGAAATGGTGAAGGACTCATGTAGGTTATCATCTAAGAGTCTCAGCAAAGCAGTCTTAACAACAAAATCAACATGATGGCAGAAAAATGAATAGGCAGGCAATGGCCTTATATTAACTAAGTAACCTACCTGACTACAACAACAACAAGATACCCAGTATAATCCCACAAGTGAGTCGTTGATACAACGAAATCAGATTTTTATAATCTAGAAACCTAAGTATTTTGGGGCTAGCAGAAACAGAGGTTCCAAAGTACTTGGAGCAAACTTCCTTGCAAAAAGATAGCACATTGATGTGTTCCGGTCGTTGTACGTACAGTTAGGTCCTGCCAGCATTCTCTTCATAAACTCTTCCGTGATATCTGATTTACCAAAAGTGGCAGGGTGAGCTCCGCCCCTCGACCAGTCAACCCATGTTATACTTCTGTTTGCCAAGAGATTTGATGCTTGAATGGTCAACATTGTTGGGAAGTAGTGCTCGTCTACATAACATGCTGGCCTGCAAAACTCAGCAAACTTGGGGTAGAATTTTGTGTCTTCGACTATGAAAAGAGCAAGCTTCCTACTCATTTCAAACCATTGTGATCCTTTGCGCCACTGAGAAATGTTAACCTCTGGTAACATATTCTCATCATATCGTCCTCTTCCATATGGTCCAGGATCATCAAATGCACCAACAAAGCTATGCTTTGACTGACTTATGTACTTGTAGATGACATTGAAATTGTAGAGGGGGATGCATGACTCAGAAAGAAGAACAAACCACTCATTGGAGATGTCGAGCAATGCATTTGCAAGGAGTCTTCTCTCGGCATCACACATACTCATCTTTCCCCATTCTGTCACCTATTAAGAATGAAGTTACAACATCATCAGCAACTTACAAGTCACAACTAAGCCAATTCCATTATAAAACATTTCTGAGAGAAGTCCTGGCGAAGATAGAAAAACGAAAAACCATCCCAAAGAGACAGTCATAGATAACATGAGATGACTACTAGAATACAAAAGCAGTCGTGAGAAACCAGCAGCAGAAAAGGAGTACCAAAAAAGTGAAAGGAAGAAAGAAGTTTTGCAACATCTCTGAAGATTTTCATAAATGCTTTTGCAGCAAGCTACATTAATGAAATGCTACTTGGTCAAACTATCATTCACTGAACATTTACAGACCATCACAGAGGATTGATACTATAGTAGAAAAGTCTTGTTTGTTTGCAAGCTAAGTTGCTTCTCTTATCAGTAAGTAAGCTGAGTGCTATGCGTTCTTTTTTTTTTCTTTTTTTGGGGATAATCGAGTTATTCCCGAAGGTCAGCAGCACAGGTATCAAAACTCGGTAAATAACAGGCACGCCTCTACCCTTCTCCACTTAAATATCAGATATTTGTCCCAATCAGCATTTGGACCCCATGACATGCGCCTAACCCACACATTATTTGTTTTGACTTGTTGGAATTACAAATGCTAATGACATTATTATATACAACACTCAAGCATAAGAGCTAACAGCCAAACCTATTGCAATATGATTATTAGCCTTCTCATATATTTTTAAAATTTCACTTTAAAAAAACTCGCTTTCATCATCCTGCTCACTTTCCTACTACCTATGGGAAAGAGAAGATCAGCTCAGATCACTGGAGCAAAATGCACGAAACAGAACATATAAACTAAAACTGAGAAGTGTTAACACAAGGATACTGATGTAATGCAAAAGATGCAGCTCAAACGATTTGGTGTTGGATGAGATGACTGACAAATGTTAGAAATATATGCTCAGGACAAAGATTTTTCAGGCAACACAATCTTTGACATTAGTTTTCACCTTCAAAATTTCCCCCTTGTCAGTGCTATTTAAAACACTTTTCAAGCTAACAGTGTGAGATAAGAGGTTCGTCTGAGCTTTACTTATTATCAGAGCACATCCATAAAAACTCAAGCAGACAGTCCTAAACTTAAATCAAGATTTTCAGCATTAACTTAATTGGGCAAACCCTCCGTTCAAGTATTCAGAAGTCAAGTCACCCCACTTCTCTCAACTATCGAGTGGCATGCCAAAATAGACAATTACGCTGCAGGTAAGCGTGCTCCAAAGTTATTATTCACAGGGAACATCCAACAACTGAAGGATGACTTAAACACGCCACATCACTCCATTACTTCTAAATTTGGATGCCCATAGATTCAGATATATGGTTACACAAGAACATCAACGGAGGTACTCCCAAATCCCAATAACATCCACACAGTTTTGAAAAATACTGTACAACCATTTAGCAAGGAGATGGGAACTCATAACGAGAGGGAGTTACTCGGAAGGTAAGCACCCCTCACTCGCAACTTTCGGGTTGCGAGTTCGAGTCACCAAGGGAGCAAAAAGGGTGGGAGCTCCTGGGGAAGGGTAAAAAGAAATAAAAAAATAAAAAAGGAGATGAATACTCATAGGAAACTATGACCAGCGAAAAGAGACTCTACATGACTTGTTGAAAGTAATTGTCCAACAAGAACCAGTAACTAGTTCAAACTATAGGACTTAAGATCTTAGAAGTTTTGATAACAAACAAGGACTTCTACATTATTTGTTATCCCACTCAATACCACATTAATGGTGCACCTTTAAGATCAATCCATCATCTTTTTATTTGGTGATCAACTTCCACAATCAGATATGCTCATGAAACTGGATAACTGATACTTGTAGAGAGAATTTGCATAAATGTCAAATCTCTCCTTCAAGAAGCTTAGCAACAATGCATCCCAAAATCCAATCTTCAGATGGTTTGCAAAGAGGAAAAACAAGACCAAAAACCACATATTATCTCTTTTTCTTTAATAACAATGGTGTCCAGGTCAGTTTGTGTGCACCTTGACTAATTCCTAGGATACCTGCTACCTCCATCTAGCACAAGTACCAAGAATTTTTGCCCACCAAGGCTTGAATTCTTAGCATCCGCTGAGATATGAACCTTAAGATTTCACGATTCTTAACCAACTTCATTGACCACTAGGCCACACCCTTGAGTACAATAACCATGTCTTTAACATTATCGTACAATATTAGCTGATCAGGTTTTCCACCTTAGATATGAATATACACTTCATCCAAAATGTTCGCAGTGTCCATCATGATATACGGGCAAACTACCACTTTTGGCATAAGTAGTAGAATATGCTTGCCCAGACTTCAAATGGAAACATATATCGCTAACTACAAGCACAACAATAAAAATAACTTATCCTCTCCCCAACTCCAATGTAATAAATAGCAGAATTGAACCTTCACCTCCAAACTTGAGGGCTTCAGGTCACCAAGGGAGCAAATGGGGAGAGGATCACTGCAAAGGAATGAATTTATTGCCTTATTGGTCATGAAGAATAGATGAACTCCCTCAACACAAAAAAGGAAACCTTGATGAATGAAGTCCAGTCATTAAGGAAGCATGAGTTGGGCTAACAAGCAAAAATGCAATCTAGTACAATGTCAAGCCATATCTCTTTTGCAGGAACAAGTTACATGAACAGACGTAATAGAAGATCAGTTTAGATGGTATTACAAACTGCAGAGGCTCTACATACCACCTCCCATCATAAAAAACACAAAAACAAGAAAAGGCAAATCTGCAGGGACATACCTGGCTGGGAATTTGCCTCTTGTAGAACACTGATGAGGCCGGGAAATCAGCCTCAAATGATGGCAATGAATGAATATAAATTGAATAAAACCCCTGATGCCCCTTAAAAAACCTCTCCCAAATAGGTGCTAATGGCAATGGTCCTTTAGTCAAGAACATGAATGCAATCTTAGGAACCCTCTTAAACGGATACTTCTTTACCCGGGGCACCATTGAAGCCCTCCATAACAACTCTTTATCAGACATAGTATGTAGCAAATTAGATGGAGGATTAATCCAACTCTCTAAATTTTTAGATTCTTCCTCAATACATGGCAGTAAACTAGGCTTTATTGTAGGAACTATGCTATGAAATCCAAAATACTTGATCATATAAATACTAGCCACAGAAAAAGTAAAACACAAAAACAGAAACAGCATCAGCAAGTGTAGCAGCCTTTGTGGCAAAGCCCTAGTTATGCCATTAGTCCTAGGTACAACTAATGGATCTTTATTCTCCTCCACCATTTGAACAACTCTTGATTGCATCTAATTAACCATCAACTATTCCCCTTCTGGGTATCAACAATCTAACATAAAACTATTGATATCTGTTTCAAAACCCACAAAAATTGCAAAACCAACCTTCAGACTTTTAACCTGTGAGTCAAATTACTGTAAAGACTGGAACTTTACAGTAACCGTTTAGAATTGAATCCAGAAGCAGATTAATTTGGAAAATTTGTGATGAAGAGATTAAGAAAATACAGAGAATGGAGGAGGACTAATCAACTTTTGTCAATTAGTAAAGGTTATTTAAGGAGAAATAGATGGAAAAAGATTCTTTATTAGTCTAATCTTGACTATTATTAGTAGTAGGAGTTAATTTTGAGGGAGAGAAGGCTGAAAGACCAGATTTTTAGGCATAAAAATGTGAAATAGCAAAGGTGGTAGGGGAAGATTGAGGAGATGTAAAGAATCAAGAATCTGGTGGGAACGTGTTTGGAGAATGTTGGCACATCACATGCGCATAGAGAAGAGAGAGAGATCCCTTCCAACTTCAGGTTGGTGGGGTGGGTGAGGGTGGTGAAGGTAGACAGGGTGAGTGGGGTCCTTAGATGGTTGAGGTTTTTTTCAAGGTTTAGAGGTGTATTGGTATATTGGAAAATATTTATTAAATGGGTCGGGAGAGGGAGAGTAGAGTGCATGCAAATTTTATCATTACCTCGTAAAAGTAGAGAAACTATTCTAAAGACTCTTGACTTAATAGGTGCATCAGACCTAAATAAATGAGAAGAAAATAATGAAGAAAGCATAACAATTAATAAGAAAAGTAGTATAAAATTTGCGAGAAAGAAACAATACCAGCAGTAAAATAGTGTGATATCTGAAACATATTACACAACATATGGCGAGAGATAACAAAAGCAAGACAAGAAATTCTACCCCTACTAACTTTCTACACGTATACACGACTTTCGCTCCTTTCTATCTAGAGTCATATCTCACTTCCTCATTGGGGAGTCTGCGCACCTCCTCTTCATATGCCCAAACTATCTTAGTCTCGTTTCCTCATCTTGTCTGTCATAGAGGTGACTCTCACCTTCTCTCAAATTACCTCATTCTTAATCTTGTCGCTCTTAGTAGCCCACACATTCATCTCAACATGACATGCATCTTCTGAACATGTGAGTTCTTGATTGTCCAACACTTCACTCGATACAATAAGGACGATCTAATCACTACTTTGTAGAACTTACATTTAAGTTTAGGTGGTATCTTATTATCAGACAAGACTCTAATGGCAAGCCTCCATTTTATCTACGTTGTCCAATGCGATGTGAGACATCATCATCGATATCCCCACTTTCTTAGATTACGCACCCAAATAATTGGTGTGAAACTATATTAGTCGATCATATTGTTATGACACGGTTACGGCATAATACATATATGTCATTTAACTTGGTTTCAACTCACATTTATGCACTCCAACTTTGGGTGTGCACAAGTTGACACTTAAACTTGTATTAAATTTTAATAAATAGACATATGTGTCCTACGCGGTATCCTACATGGCAATTTGCGTCCTACGTGGTGACTTACGTGTATTATGCCACGTAGGACTCATGTGTTTACTTGTTCAACTTCACACAAATTAAAGTGTCTACTTGTGCACATTCAAAGTTGTAGGGCATAGATGTAAAACGAGGTCAAGTTAAAGGACATATTAAATGACATATTTATGTATTGTGCCTATTAATTTTCTTTCTTTTTTCTATTTGGTTTTAGGACCTTAGTTTAATTAAAGTGTGTCTCTAAGATTTCAATCATAATCTAAACGGTACTTATGCCTTATCCCTCATGAAAATAATGTTCTTTTTCTTAATTTTATTCTATTGTATATATTTGACCAATTTGAATATGTAAGTCCAATTATGCATTTATCATATCATCATTCGCAAACATACTTAAAAATATATTTTAAAGACCTCCCCAAAAGAAATACCTATAAAGAAGTAAAATAGAAAAATAAAAAGAACTGAAGATTAGAACCATTCTCCTCAATCCATATTCCATACTTTTACCAAATTTATTTTTATCCATATTATAGGGTTGAACTGCAACCTAACTCATTTTAACTTAATTTAGTTTTAATCTGCCTTCACCTCAAAAATTGCATTATTATTGAAACTCAACGCACACACAAAATACTATCTTCGTCTCATATTAGATGGACATTTTATAAATATATTGAATGAAGTCATATGTGGTCCTTTAAAGTTGTTTGCGTATTTTATTTAGACAGATTATTCTAGACTTGTATCTAGTGAACACTTTAACCTTAAGAAATTTATACCTATTTGACATAAACTGACAACCAGTTGAAAAATAAAAATATGTGTATTTCAAACATGAATACGTAATCGATTTACCAATAAATTGATGACACGTGACATTGTATTTTTAAAAAAAAATCAAAGCTCTATTTAAATAATCCAAAAAATATTTTAAGAAATTAAAAAGTTCTTTTTTAATTAACGGCCTCCCACCCCCTTTCCCTTCTTTGATAGAGACCCATTTTTTATTTTCCCTTCCACCGGAGCCGGCAACACTAGTAAATCATCGCTCCACCTCTTTCTTCTCTTTCATTGGTGTCGGCAGTATAACAATACATTAGTAACTATCCATTTCACTCATTGCCTTCATCTTCTATCCATTAATAACTATTTATTAGAATGGAAAAATAATAATAACAAACTTTTCCCCAAAAAAATCAATTCATATTTTTTCATCGTAATAAAAAAAGCTTCGTCGAGATATTTGAGACGTAAATCAACATAAGAAAAAAGAGGAAAAGCAGAAGAAGAATGGTAGAGGGTGAGAGAAAGAGAGAGGTGGAGGGGGTGGGGTCGGGTGTGGTGTACGTGTGTGTAAAAAAGATGATGAAAATGGTGGAAGAATAGTTGCAGGGATGGAGAAGAAGACGATTGTTCCTTTTATTTTCCTTTTTGTTAATTGTTTTTTTTCTTTTTTATTAATTTAGGTGTATAAGTTAAGGAAAAAAAAAGAAAAAAATATTATTTTTAATAACTTAATAAGTTCAAAGAAAGTGAACCACATATTTTTTTGTCATGTCAGTATTATGTATCTAATAGGAATGAATTATGAACAAATAAGGTGTTCAATTGACACAGGGATAGGTTGAGGTGTCTAAGTGAATTATGCGAATAACTTTAAGTGGTCGCAGATGACTTAAGCCTAAAAATATTTGTTTCATATTAATAGTTGATCACTTACTAAATCAGGACATGTTTATTTTATTTTTTTCATTTTACCCCTACAATTTATATGATTTGGAAGTTTAAACAAATTTTCAAGAAATAAATCTTGTGAGAAAAGTGGAGTTGGGTTCAGATAAAGAGAAGAGGGTAGACAAAAAAAGACTAATTAAATCGTTTAAGTATTTTCCGTTACACTTCGGGGAATTTTTAGCTCATTTCACTAACAATAAGGGCATAAATGGAGCAAAGTATAAATAAAAGACATTTTGATCATTTCACATAGTGCAAAGACATTTTTTACTCTTTTCCTTTTAAAAAAAAAAAATCTTTAGGAGTATTGCGATGACTTAGGTCACTTGAATAATATATAGGAGAAACTAAACAAATACCCCATAAAAGCAAAATAATTACAAACATATACCCATTTACATTCATACCCCACTAAATAATTATACCATATATTCCCAACTAATTTTGCTTGACTGACACTAAATTAGTATCATATATTGTATTGATATCATTAAGGCTAATAATTTCGCTTAATTGATACTTAATCAATATATACACACACACACTATATTAGTATCATTAAGGTTTCTTGTTCAGGTAATTTCTGAACAAAAAACTTTAATATACCATAAAAATATATATACTCTTATAGTATCATTGACTAATGAGTAATTTCTAAACAAAAACCTTAATGATAACACAATAATATACGTATATTGATATAGTATCATTAACACACACATAAGTTACACACACTATATTAGTATCATTAAGGTTTCTTGTTCAGGTAATTTCTGAACAAAAAACTTTAATATACCATAAAAATATATATACTCTTATAGTATCATTGACTAATGAGTAATTTCTAAACAAAAACCTTAATGATAACACAATAATATACGTATATTGATATAGTATCATTAACACACACATAAGTTACACACACTATATTAGTATCATTAAGGTTTCTTGTTCAGGTAATTTCTGAACAAAAAACTTTAATATACCATAAAAATATATATACTCTTATAGTATCATTGACTAATGAGTAATTTCTAAACAAAAACCTTAATGATAACACAATAATATACGTATATTGATATAGTATCATTAACACACACATAAGTTACACACACTATATTAGTATCATTAAGGTTTCTTGTTCAGGTAATTTCTGAACAAAAAACTTTAATATACCATAAAAATATATATACTCTTATAGTATCATTGACTAATGAGTAATTTCTAAACAAAAA
>JAJOOO010023138.1:0-10693 GCA_029582685.1 Solanum piurae | reverse complement strand
ATTAATGATTTTACTTAGGTAAGTTCTAGTTATGTTTCTAGGCTTAAACTGACTAAAATCTCATGATTTAGGGTTTAAACGACGTATCTTAGGGGTTAAAAGAAATAGGAAAAGACCAAAAGACCCCTGACTTAATTGTTGTCGGAGTGATCGACGGATTGAACTGACGGGCCGTCATTCAATCGACGGTCCGTCAATTGGGTCCGTCGGTCAAGTCTGCCCGACAGTGCTTCACTAAAACGAGCATAACTGTTTACTCGGAGGTTGGATTTTAGCAAACTTGGTGGATTTGGAAAGAGGATTTAATTATCTATCATATAGTAGGTCATGGGACACATAACTCCTTTTGTGCTAAAAGTTATGACCATCTCAAGTCGACCCATCAACAGTTTTCAGCTAACTGGCTGTTGACCCTTACGTACGGTCAGACCTACGGACCATGGATCGAACGACGGTCCGTGCTGGTCGACCGTAGTTCATGTCAGAGGTTGGGTAATGGAGTCTTGATCCACGGACACAGACCACAGACCGTGGGTCCGTCCGTGAGTTGAGACTTAGCCGATTTTTCTGAGCTAGGTTGCAGTGTCCATCTACGGACCACCAGCAAGGACCGTAAGTCATCCCACGGTCCGTAGGTGGTGCCCGTAGCTTCTGATTTTCTGAATTTGTTTCTGGGTCTGATTTCTGAGGTGTTACAATTAGAGCCGTCAAAATGGGCTTAGCCCATGGGCCCGACCCAATTCATCTTGTTATTGGGGTAGGATTGAGATATAATTTTCAAGTACATTTAAAACTAGGATTTATAAGCCCTTACGATATAAGCCCTTGTCCATTGAAGCTTTATCAGGGTCGGGATAGGGTAGGCCCATGGGCCAAAACTATTTATTTAAGGGTAACTTACAAAAATTTCATTAGTGTATGAGCTAATTACTTAGTTGTACGCTATGTTGTAATATTATGAATCTTATCAGCTTATGGTGTGTCCAGATACATGTGTCTCGGGATAAATAGACTCAAAATTATGTATAATTTGTTGTAGATACACTCTATCCAAGTGGATTCACATGTATCTAGGATACAAAGACAAATTTCGCGCCCTCGCCTCCCTTACATCTCGCTCGCCACTCTCTTATCTTGCTCGCGTATCTGAGATGCATCATACCAGATACATGTATTTTGTGTATCTAGTATCCTAGGTACATACTAATCACACTAGATTTTAACAACACTATTGTTTGTCATATTTGAATTCAAAATCTTCTCATTTTCTTGATGTTATAGAATTTTAAGTTTGGATGCCCTTCCAATTGAAGGGCCTGCCCGCCCTAATCCATCAAATTTATTGGCCCACGAGGATTGGGCTGGCCCTTTTTGACAACTCTATATATTATTTTAAATTATAAAAATGACAAATCACCTAAAAATAACTCGAAAAATATTTTGAATTTTATAAAAGCTAATTATATTAAATTGTTTGAGATTAGAGAAGCTCGATAGTTAATCCATAATGTGGAGGGTCAAAATAGGGTGTCAACACCTCCTAATAGAGTGTAAAAAATCAGCATAAATTATTTTTTGAGGTTTAATGAAGTATACTTAAAAATTATCTTTTAGACATGAAATATTTTAATTTGAAATCATTTGAAAAAAGTGTGAATAGATAAATTTTCTCCCCATTTAAAAAAAAAATGAGTGTCACCTTATCTCATTTGACATTCATTAAAAAAAATAAAAGATATATTTTACTAAGTTATCCTTATTTGTTAGATAACTTTTTTGAATTAAGCACTACTAAAAAAAGTAGCTCTTTAACACAAGGTATAATAAAAAAAAATATTAATTTTTATCTTGAATTATTATGAAAATTGTTATTTAATGATTTGGACAATTCTTCCACCAAGAAGTTTTTCCATCGCTTCAAGTTTAGAGTACATTAATGTTTCTCTAATAACATGTTCTATCTGGAACTTGGAATTGATCTCATAGCCCATTGTGTGAGGCTTTAATACCAAATTGGTATAATTTTTAGAGAAGGATCGAGTCACAGAATGATGAATAGGAAACTCTAAATCAATTGACTTCAACTTTCCCTTGCCTTTGTTTGAATTCCTAGATCGACATATTTTGTATATAAATTCAGCTCGTTGAAGGGAGACTGAAACCTTAGAATTCAATGGAAGAGAGAACTTTGATCTCTTGTTTTTTGTTGAAATATGACTTAGTGATTGATCATCAGAAATCCCTTTAAACAAGAGTCTTACTACAACAATAGAAAGTCTAATCTTTATGGAAGTAGAAAACCTAAATCCTATTCCAAACTAATAAGTCAAATGCACGTAAGTCCTTACCGAAAAGCTATGGACTGGTATGAGAAATATTGTCAACAACCTCTCATAACCTTGGGAAGCAATGGGAGAATTGCCTAGGAGATCCATGAAATTCAAAAGTTAGTTGAAGTTCATGAAATTCAACATCAATCATTGTTTTGGAGAAGCTAACAAACCTATTGATATCTTATCTTGCTATAGTCACAAAACTAAAGGAATTCAAACTTTCAACTCTTTCTATGTGTTTCCCTAATTAGTCATAGGCCTAATAAACCTACACAAATGAAATCTCCCTAGCTTTAGGACCAAACCTATCGAACATTATCTTCTTGTTTATGATCCTCTTTAGTAGATTGATCTTCTTAGCTATAAGATATAGGAATTCCTAGAACAGATAAATCATAAAGAAACAGGTCAATTATTCTGAAGAATAACTTCTTATATTAATTAGTTTAGTATATAATCTAATGATAAGAATGCTATCACATTCTTACGAAGAAATACATAAGAATGTTATATCTTAGCAAATTTTACTGTGTCCTTCCCATCATGACCTTTGCTGAAGAAGATGTTGGTGTAATCTGCGTAAAGAATTTGCTTGTAAATTGGTTTCTCTCCATTCTGTAGCACTTCTTTTAAAGGACCAATAACGCTTGTAGCCTTTGGATGCAAGAAAATGGGTACAGAAACCCTATTGTTGCTCCCATTAGCAATCACACAATGTTCAACACTCTTGTACTTGTCATTACTCATTATTTGAAGTGCATCACCAATATTGATTACTAGAGCCCCGTTAATCGGAGGTATATGAATCCAAACATTAGTCTCATGTTTTTTCACATACAGCCCACCGATATCATCTTGAAGAAGAACAGTGATTTTTGAGATAGCAGAATGACGTCCTACTCCAATTGAAAGCTCTGGATTGGGACATTTTGGATAGTAATTAAAGTTTATTCTCTTTGAACCCTTTAAAAGTTCCTCTTTTTCTTCATCAATCTCTTTTACATTCAATCCTCCCATTAGCAACTTCAAAATCTTCCTTATAACAGTGTCACAACTCTTCAAGAATTCAAGTGCTTCTTCCCTTAAAAAAAACATTCATAGTAACTATTAGTAAGTAGAGCCGTCAATATGGGCTAGGCCCGTTGGAATATTTCATAGTAACTATTAGAGGATATTTATACTCAAGTTTGAAAAAGAATTAATGCAAAGGAAGGAAAACCTGCAAGAAGTAGGCCAAAATGAAGTAGCTTCATCATCTGAAATATGGACAAGATAAAGATAATCTCTCCAGCTCAATGTGTTCTCAGCTTCAGGATTAAAGCTTGTTGCATACCTCACATTACTCGAAAGTGAATTTGTATACTTCTTTTTTTCATTAGTTGGTAAATTGAAGAAACGATGGCATGTCTCTTTTATATTGTCAAGAAGTTCAATAGGAACTCCATGATTGATAACTTGAAAGAAACCCCAGTTTTGTGCTGCTTTGCAAATTTGATCAGCCACCTTTGGATCATCCCAATTGGATGCATCAATTAATGGTATTGAATCATCGGTTATTACAATGCTCGTAGTGATTCGTTCTTCGAGTGGTTGAATATATTGTTTGGGAAGTGCTTGAATTCCTATATCATAGAGGCCCTTAACTCCATGTCCTTCATTCACAACAAAATCAAACACTTTCTCAGAGTTTGAAAGAAATTTGGAAATCATTATTATGAAAGAAAAAGCTGATGTATTGTAAGAAAAGGAGATGAATGAAAATTTGCAATTGAATTAATTAATTTATAGGGGCTCTAAGTTGATGTAGGGGAAGTAAAGAAAATGACCGAAAGTCAATATTATGGGTGTGTTTGGTATGGAAGGAATATGTTTTCCTCGAAAACAAGTAGATTTCAGACTTACTAATTTCTCATGTTTGATTGTAGTAGAAAATTATTTTCGGAAAATACATTTTAGTGTTTGAATTGTGAATGATTTTTTTTAAAAAAGAAAATATCTTTTTTTTTACTAGAGAGTAGAAAATACTTTTTAGAAAAATGATTCCTGACTCGGAAACTAATCTCGATAGTCGATCTAGGACATGACCCCGACATGCGAACTAGGACACAACCTCAACGACTAATTAAAAATCCGATCCTGAGATCTGACGAATGACCTGACCTCGACTTTTGATTTGATACCCGACATTCGAAATGGAAATGGATATCTGACCCAGGAACTGACCCCGACAATCGAACTTGAACCGATCGATCAATTCAGGTTTCGACTTCGACATTCGAATCGAGATCCGACTTCAAAATTAGGACTCAACCCCAACAACCAACAATTGATGCAAGATCAAAGATTCAACTTTCAAATTAGAATTTCGACCCCAACTTTCAAAATTGGGATCCAACTACACCTAACTTGGGACCTGACTTTCAAACTGAAATTTCATTTTATTTTTTTTAAAATCAAAATCTTAAATTTCTTTTGTGTGGGGGAAGAGGGCTGGTAGGGGGGTTGGGATACAAAATAAAAATTTGAAAATTTGAAAATATTTTTCAAAAAGAAACTTCTAATTTTTTGTAGGACTGGTCGGGGGCGGAGGGGTTGTCACTTGTCAGGATAGAGTGGGGTAAAATATTTTTTTTTTAAAATTTGAAAATATTTTTCAAAAGATAAACCTTTGATTTATATTTTTTTTGGGGAGGGGGGGGGGGGTCTGGTAGGGGCTGGGCTAGGTGTGGGTTAAAGAAAATGAATATTTTAATTTTTTTTTTGAAAACAAACTTTTTAATTATTTTTGTGGAGGTAGGGTTAGTCATGTGTTGGGTGGAGTTAAAAAAATAAAAATAAAATTGAATTATTTTTTAATAATAAAATTTTAAATTGTTAATTTTTTTCGTTGGGGATGGGGCCGGTTTGGGTAGGGGTAAACGAAATTGATTATATTTTTTATGAATGAGGAGGTCGGGGTATGAGGTGAGTTAAAAAAAATTGTAATTTGAGGTTGGAAGAGTGTTTTGGAAAATAGTTTCCTTAATTTTTGAAGAGAATTCATTTTCTTTAAATTCGAGGAAAATAAGTTGATTTGAAAATATTTTCTAAAACATTTAAGCCCACCAAACATGAGAAAATTGAAAAATATTTTTCAAAAAATGTTTTCCTTCCAGTCAAACACACCCTAAAACCGTAAAATATTGCAAATTACTTAATTTAGAAGGGGTTTAAAGGGCTTTAAATTGATGTAGGGGAAGTAAAGGAAATGACTGAAATATTGCAAATTGGTCTAGTTAAGTACATTGCAGTCTTTGAATGGCACATTTAATTCCTGCTATTAAAATTCCAAAAAGAAAGTCCTCATTAAACTTTCCAAACTTTATTAGCAATTAGAATTAGTGTTTCAAGTTCAATGCTTTCTCCGTTGTTGGCAAATTGACTACGGAGACGAAACTAAGATTTCAACTTTATGGTTCTAAATTTTATAATGGTAATTTTAAGTAATATTAATCGAGTTCTAAATTTAATAATTATACATTTTTAATAAATTTATTAATATAAATACAATATTTAAGCGAAATCTATTAGATACCGCATGAAGGCTACTAGCTCCATTCATGACCAAAGGTGATTCCTGGATTTGAAAACTTCGGGTGAACCAATATTACCAATAAAAGTAATGAAAAAGGGTTTTAGCTGGATTTGAACCCTGATCTCAGAGGTGGTTTTTCTAGCTTTTATACCAACAACACAATGATACTCGAGAAGATTTGGTGTTGTGCCCACCAATATAACTTAATTTAGTTCATAGCCGCCCCATTTTTATTTTTATTTTATTTTGTAGGTTTACTTTAAGAAAAAGTCAAAAAGCGGGGTAGGCTTGTGGGGTCAGGGGTCTTTTTAACACTTTAAATACTTTGGGGATAAAATACAAATTTTGAAAAATTCTTCCCAACACTTCAAATATTAAATAAATTAAATCCTTCCAAAAATAAAGTACAATCCCAATATAATTTTTTTTAAAATATTTTGGGTTATCAGGAAACCCTTTTTCCGATGAAACCTCAGAACTTTGTTCTCCAATGTGGATTTTGATCTTCCATATACCAGCTTTATCGATTTTGTAAACCTCCATAAAACACCTTTCTCCAAGAACAAACCTTTCCAATCTTCTATTCTTGAAACCATAAACAAACGTAAGATCCCATAATAGTTCCTGAAGATTTCAAACGAAGTGAATCGGGTCTATTTTGTTCAATCTTCTTTCTCAAGTTCAGTTGAATCTTATTCAATCGTCTTCCTCTCAGGTAAGTTTCATCATCGTATTTCCCGTAACTTTTAGTCCTATTTGATTTATTTTTTAATTGTGGTAGTGTAGTGAAGTTTAGATTTTTTCTTAAACTTTTCAAAATATGACCCTTTGTAGTTTATGTTTCTGATTTGGCATCGTTAATGACGTTTCGATTTGGATAATGCATAGAATTTTTTTGAAAGTTTTATGTTAGCGATTTGAAAATTTTTACTGTATTTTGATCGAGTTTTATGTTTGCAATTTTACTGTCGATTTCTGTTTGAACTGCTACTTCTTTTGCATGTGTTTTCAATGTAAACTTTGATTGTGCTAATAGACTAGTGGTCTATATTTTGATATGACAAATTTATTTTTGCATGTATATAGTACAGTATGGCTAAAACTAGAGGCGACATCATTAAATGATCTGGTCCTAATGCTTCTAAAAATAAGAAAAGGAAGGCTGAAGAAGTTTTCAAAGCTTCAAAAAAGAAAAAAATTATTGTGGAAGAACATGAGTCAAACTCTGATTCTGATACAATGGTTGAGATTGACAACTACCAGGACAGTAGTGCCCAGTCTAGTGATGATGTTCAATCCAGTAATGATAAAAGTGACAGTGAAGATGAGAGTAGTAGCGATACCCAAACTGGTGATGAGGATGAAGATCCCCTGTCTTTGCCAATTTGTGCAAAAGACATTTATGATAAGTCGTATGATTTGAAGACATGGATAGAAGAAATAGGATCGTTTCCAGCAAAAAATTCTGTTAGAGCAAGAATGGTTGTTTATCTTGATTAAATAAATCTTCTAGTTCAAGAAAAAATTTATGATGATTTTAAAGGTACTTATTTTGGACACTTGAGGCATATTCCAGAACATTTCAAGTTCAATGGACAGATGGTCCATTATATGTTGTTGTGACGTATGAAAAGTGACAAAAGATTACATGAAATTTGGTTTTGTGTGAATGATAAGCCTGCTTGTTTTGGCTTAAGAGAATTTGCATTGATTACGAGGCTGAATTGCTCAGCATACCCCCGTGATGCAAAATTGAAAAATGTTCTTGAAAAGGGAGAGAAATTTTACTACAAAGTGACTAAGAATAAGTCTATTACTGCTACAAAGTTGATGCGTTTGATCAAGGGTTCCAAGTTGAATAAGGAACAGAAGTTGAAGTGCTCGTTGGTTTTGTTCGTCCCCACGATGCTGCTTGCCTATGATCGATCTAAAATTGTGAATTCAAGCCACATTAAGATGGTGGATGATTTAGATTTCTTCAATAGTTATCCGTGGGGGAAAGAGAGTTTTAATTTAACATTGACGTATCTGAAGAATAAAATCAATTTGAAGAAGCAGAGTAAAGTGTTTAATGAAAGAGGAAATGCATAGTATGCTCTGTATGGCTTTCCCTGGGCATTTCTGGTACTTCTCATAAATTATGTAGTTGAGTTATGATAAATTCTTATATATTTGTGTAGTATTTATTGCCTCTGTTTATTTATTTGTTCTTCTATTAATTGCAGGTTTGGATATATGAGGTTTTTCCTCATCTTGAAAAGTATGCCGAGAAGTCCTTGGATTCTCCTTTATTCATTCCCCATTTACTTAGATGGCACACCGCAAAAAACGATAATATTATCGAAGGTGATCCATTTAAGTACAAAGGTACAAAGTTTATTTATCATTCTTTAGCAATATTTATAAATTGGTGAATGTCATGTAATATTTGTATATATATTTTTTCGTAGGTTGTGCACCCATACCTCACACCGACTGTCTGTGAAACAAAAAAGAATTACTTGGCAACATTAAAGCCATAAATAGACGAAGTGAAGGATACAATCCTCGATGCCTTAAAGGCAAATTTGAAAGGTGTGATTGTCCTTACTTCATCAGTAGAGAATGTATTGGAGGATGAGTATTTAAGTGATCACAATCCTAATCAACCTTGTGAGAATTCTGTACCAATTACTTCTAAAGATGAAAGTCTGTGTGAGCGTGTTGCATCCCTCGATCAATCAATGGTGGAAATTGTTGCTTATGTATGAGAGGAGAAATTGAGAAGAAATGAAAAGAACAAGAAAAAGAAAGGTAGATAAATTTATTTATTATTTCTGTAAAACAATTTATTTGTATTAATGCTTAACCACTGATTTTGCAGTAGATGATGACAACTTTTCAGCACCAACAGTTGATGACGAGATCCTTCCATTAGCTCTAGTCGATGATGATCTTGCTGCAGTTGATGCATACTTTGCTGAAGAAGTTGATGAAGAGATGAAAGAAGAAGAGAAACAACAAGATGAGGAGAAGATGACAGAAAAAAAATAAAAAAAAATGGAAGAGAACGATGAAGAAAAAGAAGATGAGAAACTAGAAGAAAATAAAGAAGAAGAAAGTGAAGAGGAGAATATGGAAGAGAAGAAAAATGAAGAAAATGAAGCAAGTGGAGAAGAAGAGAAAGAACAACAAGAGGAGAAGATAACAGAGAATGAAGAAGAGGAAAAATTGGAAGAAGAAGGTCTGGCCACTATTGTGGCAGAAGTGGAAAAGAAATAGACGTGATGGGTATTGTGATGGAGCTTAATGGTGAGGTTGGTGGATATGAGTAAGGGCTTTTGTGGTTTTTATGGTGTTTTAAGACAATTTTTGAAATAGTTGATTTTTTATGACAATTGGTTTTTGTGATAGTTTGGTTCTCCCTGGTTTGAAGACAATTGGTTTCTTGAGATGGTTTTTTAAGACAATTAGTTTTTGAAATAGTTGGTTTTTAAGAACATGGTTAAAGTGGTTTGTTGTGTTGCTGTTTTTGACGACAAAAATGTACATCTGACAGTTTAACATATTTTATTATGAAGTGTTTTTAGATTTCTTATTAATCTTTGTCTTAATAGTATGTGATTTTTGCTATCACTGTTGATCTATTTAGTATTCAATTATCGACAATAAACTTGTATGTCTACTACTATAGATTGTTATCATTGTTTATCTAAAATAAAAGATATAAGAGTGCAATAAATAGAGAGAAATACTTTATATATTCAGCACTACATTTTTGTTACACCTTTGTTACATATTTCCAAAAAGCAAACACCAAAAATAAACCACACAATATAGCTTTTAGGTGTTTTTCTTTTTCTTCTGTCAATATCAACATTTCTTTTAGTTGATCTCTATCTATTTCAACATCTTTTAGCAACACTTTCAAGTGATTCCTCTGCTCTTTGGCTTCTTTTAAGAAAGTCATTAGCAGATACATATTTTCTTCGGATTTCCGTATCTTTTTTAATATTTCAAATTTGGCAACGCCTTGAAAATTCGATGGGCTACTCGTTGATGATTCACTTTCAAGACACCTAAAAAAAAGCATATGCCAACTGCACAATTAAAAAATTATCGATCTGCATTTGTTTCGGTGTGTGACGTCCTCAACGTAGTTGGATTACCACAATGATAATTGTAAGACTTTTTTGCATTGGATGTTTGAGATGCTTGAGACATTGTAAAAATGGAGGTGTTTGAGTTGTTTATGAGGGATTGACTTCCTTTTATACAAAAAAATAATCAAATGTTACCGTTGAAAAGTAGCATTTAAACTTTTATTACCGTTGTGAAATTTGTATATCAAAATATGTACTGGTTGTCAAATTATATAGACCCCTTAAACAATCGATGCATTCTATGTGTGTGGTGTGTGTATGACCAATGTGATTTACACTCTGACATTAGTAAGGTATATTCGGGTTTATATCTATGTTAAAGCATTGTCGATACTGCACCTACTAGAATATGACACTTATATATAGACCAAAACTAGTAGAATTTAAAAAATACAATAATTAATTAATAATAAATTATATTTTATAAATTTATCCAATTAAATAAGTTTAAACAAGTCATATGATCATTTAATAGTCCACATAAATTGGGTGTGATGATTAGAGATGTATGAGGAAGACTTGTGGTTATACAATCAACATCCTTAAAACAATGTTTGAGAAAGCATAAGTATGTTGTAAGGATGTCACTTGTTATGTGTGGTTATACAATCAACATCCTTAGAATAAGCATGTGATCATGTATG
>JAJOOO010023137.1:0-10391 GCA_029582685.1 Solanum piurae | reverse complement strand
TGCATGCAAAACACTATTCAAGAATTACTTATTTACTATTCATACTTTGTTAATCGCTCATGGATCCCACAACCCTAGTTGTGAAGTTTAGTTGCCCATAATCACAAGAACACAATTCACACTGTTAGATGAAGAAATCATGAACTTACGTAGAACGAATAATAAACCCAGAAGTTCAACTTGAATTTCAAAACCAAAATCTTCAAAACGAGCTCAGGAAATCAATAAATGTTAGGGTTTTTAATTGATTTCTCAAATCACAAAGTAAAACTAGAATAATAATGTCTCACCCCCTAAAACGAGGTTTACATCTCCTATTTATAGAAAACAAATCCTAAATAAAAAAGAAAACAATTTAAGGAAAGTTTGTTTCAGGCACGCGTCTTCATTCCACGAGACTGACTTACGGACCGTCGATGGATCTACGGTCCGTCAATCCTCTTCTGTAGCTCCATACTTAGAATCTTTAAAAATCAGGTACTGGAACCCTTTCAGTCACCATCTACGGATCGACAGTACGGTCCGTAGAACCATCTACGGACCGTCATAAGGCACCGTGGTTCCACACTTGGTCAGATTTCCCTGATTTGCCTCCATGACTTGGCTGCTGATCTACGTCCACCATCTACGGAGCGTCAATAGACCTATGGTCCGTAGATCACTCCGTAGATGCGATTTTCTGCATCCCTTTCAGCTGTCTCTTTACTTTCGCGCCTGAACATATTTCCTGCAAAATATGATAAAAACACATAAAAACCACTACAACAAGGCCCTAGACACACACAACTTGTAAGTGAAATGTATTAGAAATACCGTAAACTCACGGTATATCAAAAACTGATGCACCTTGCAATTGGTCAAAATGATCATCTATTCGAGAAAAGGGATACTTATTTCGATTGGTGACTCTATTCAATTACCTGTAATCTATACACATTCTCATACTACCATCATTTTTCTTAACAAACAAAACTGGAGCACCTCAAGGGGAAGCACTAGGGCAAATAAATCCCTTATCAAGAAGCTCTTGGATTTGAGCCTTAAGCTCTCTTAATTCCGTGGGAGCCATGCGATATGGAGGAATAGAAATGGGGCGGGCACCAGGTTCTAAATCAATGCAGAAATTTATATCTCTATCCGGAGGCATACCAAGCAAGTCATTAGGAAACACTTCTCTAAATTTTGACACCACAGGAATAGACTAAATAGATGAAGTCTCAACCTCAACATCTCGAATATGAGCCAAATAAGCCAAACAAACCTACTCTACCAGTTTACTAGCCCGAATGGAGGATATGATCTTAGCTTTCTTAGGCTTGTACACCCCTTTCCACTTTAACTCTTCCTTTCTCAGAATTTCTAGAGTTACAGACTTTGTATTACAATTAAGAATAGCATAATAGGGGGACAACCAAGTCATGCCTAAGATTATATCAAAATCAGTCATATCCAAAATCACCAAATCAGCCCAAGTCTGAAAACCCTTAACCAAAATAGGACAAGCACAATAGACATGGGTGACTATGACAGACTTTCCAACTTGGGTAGAAACATGGATAAGGGCATCAGATATATCACAAATTATAGCAAATTCTGAGGAAAATCTCACGGATACATAAGAATAAGTGGAACCTGGATCAAACAACACATTAGCCATCCGATCATAGACAAGAATAGTACCTGTGATCACCGCGTCATAAGCCTAATATTATGTGGCATATATAAGACTTATTTAGGTCTTATTTTCAGAAACACAAGAGAGAAAACCATGAGAAATCCATTTTAGAGATTGAGAGAAAGAGAGAAAAATCCCGTTTTTGCTTCAGGAAATTTTCTGCTCGGCAGTCCGCTACAAACAGAGTTTTCCGCTTCATTAACCGTTGGATTGTGCTCAAATTTAAACTGGGAGTTTTCAACATCTGGTTCTTGTATTCAACGGTGGAGATCGGATTTGAAGGTTTGTAGCTTCTGATGTTGGGGCGTGAACAGTAGCTTGTTTATTGATGAAAAGTTACGACTTTTATGAAGAGTTGTGACTTTTATGAAAAGTTGCGAATTTTATGAAGAGTTGTGACTTTTATGAAACACTGTGACTTTTATTAAGGGTTGTGACTTTTATGAAAATTTATGGCTTTTATGAAAGGTTGTGACCTTTCCGAAAGATTGTGACTTTTCCAAAGGTTTGTGACCTTTCCGGTAAGGCACAATAAGAACCTTTTCACACTACCATTTGTTCTCTATAAATTGAGGGATTTCCTCTCATTTTAGTTGAACGAATTTTTCTGGACTTCTTCTACTACTACTAAATCTAGTATTCTAAGTGTACTTTACTACCGTTGAGTGGTTTGCTGACACCGTGGTTTTAGGTACCGATACACTAGTGAGAAAGATCGTTCTATCCTAGGAGGGTATATTCCATTAACCTCGAGTACTTGAGGGGAATAATTTTCTTAAGGGGACACTGTGCATTCAGTGGACTCGATTTTCTTTCTTTGAGGAAAATATTTTTATATTGTTTCTAATCTGCTTCTGATTCTATTTTTTTTACTAGTTTTAATTTTTTAGTTTGAAAATACTCCTTAAACTTTGTTGTTTCTTACCAAGTTCTTCATAGTTTTGTTCTCTTAGGAATACAAGATGAACAACGATCTTTAGGAAATTATTATACTGTTGTATTTCTTGTATTATACTGATCGAGAGAAACAAATCATGGAAGTAGAAGATTAATGCATCACTTCTCCAGAATTTGGTGCTTTGTTTAGCAAGGTCGAAGTGAGAATGTACTAGAAGAATTGGTGGTATTTCGGTTAAAGATTACACCAGGTAACCTTCTTAATATTTATCTAAGGAGAAAAATAGTTTCTAAAAGTTAAGAGTTTTGATATTTATCATATATTTCTTTGGAAAAAGATCTGCAAACCATATGATTTTTGAATGAATTTTTCTTGGCAAAAAGTGTAGCCTTTTAAATTCTTTAGTTTGCAGAACGAGAGATGCACATTTTGGTTCGATAAAATAGTGTGTCAAAATGTTATAGTTGAAAGGCTATTTGAAAAGAAAAGCATATCTATGTGATAATCTAAAGAATATGTTTAATTTTGTTTGGAGACTAAATTTTTTGTTGTTGTTTTGTACACCATGTAAAATTTGACTGTGTCTGATTTTTGTAGACTAAAAACTTTTGTAGTTTTCTACTCTGGATAAATTAGACTATGCTATTGGTTTGAAGAATATGAAAACTTCACATAATAAGTCAATGTTGTACTTTTGACTTTCTATAAACTTCACTGTTATATAGAAACAAATTGTACAAATTTTTGTGTCCTTTTTGTTAGTATTCTAATTACTAAGTGGTATGTCTATTTGTGATAGAGGAAAAATACCAGTGACATAGAGTTTGTGATTTTGTGCCTCTATGGAATGAACTTTGACATTGTGTAAAGATTGTCAAAGAGAATTGAAGCACTATAATTCTTTTGTAGAATAATATTTTCAAAAGAGGTTTCATGTTGCCAATGACACTTTGATAGCATGAGAAAAAAAATATGTGGAAAAACTATTTTCAAATACTTGACCAATATTTTTGAGATCATGTTTAAAATGTGGGGGGTTCTTTGCTGATGACAAAGATAAAATTAAATTTAGTGTCTAATTTAAATTTGGAGCACAAGATATGAAATTCGATGATACTTTTGAATTATGCAGACCCACAAAATTTTGGAGTATATTTGATACTGTGGTCGTTGAGTTTCTCTTTTACTAGTATATGGTATGACTAGTATGAAACTACGAAATTATATGTGAACTTGTTCAAAATGATTGAGTTCTTTTATGAAAAAAGTGTCACTTAAAATGTTGTGACTTTTCATGAAAAGATATGTCTATTTAATATAACTATTTGTATAGACATGAATATTGGTGAATAGTCATTTGTCATGTTTTGTAAATGAAGCATTTGGACTATATTGCCTTTATTGGACCCGATGAAACTTTGTTCATGGGTAGTTCTATAACAAACAAATTGAAAGTTATGGAAAGGTCCTTCCGGAAAGGACATTTGACAAGGTGATGACTCTAAACAATGTTTTTATCAAACAGAATTGTAAGAAATAGGAACAATATATTTGTGAGAAAAAGCTACCTCGCGGAGAGCTTTTCAAACTCAATAATTTTATTTGTTCCTACTTGCTTGAGTCAAACTGTTTGTGACATGAACACTTGGGGTCATTCCCCATTCATGCGGGGGATTGTTGGGTTTTAAAAGGTATGAATGGAAAATGAAGAGTTGCGACTTTTATGAAGAGTTGTGACTTTTATGAAAAGTTGTGACTTTTATGAAGAGTTGTGACTTTTATGAAGAGTTGCGACTTTTATGAAAAGTTGTGACTTTTATGAAAAAGTTGTGACTTTTATGAAAAGTTGTGACCTTTCCGAACGATTGTGAATTTTTCAAAGGTTTGTGACCATTCCGGTAAGTCACAATAATAACATTTTCACACTACCCTTTCTTTTCTATAAATTGAGGGATTTCCTCTCATTTTAGTTGAACGAATTTTTTCTGAACTTCTTCTACTACTACTAAATCTAGTATTCTAAGTGTACTTTACTACCGTTGAGTGGTTCGCTGACATCGTGGCTTTAGGTACCGATACACCAGTGAGTAAGATCGTTCTATCCTAGGATGATATATTCCATTAACCTCTGGTACTTGAGGGAAATAATTTCCTTAAGGGGACACTGTGCATTCAGTGGACTCGATATTCTTTCTTTGAGAAAAATATTTTTATATTGTTTCTAATCTGTTTCTGATTCTATTTTCTTCTCTACTAGTTTTAATTTTCTAGTTTGAAAATACCCTTTAAAATTTGTTGTTTCTTACCAAGTTCTTCAAAGTTTTGTTCTAAGTATCTTAGGAATAGAAGATGAACAACATGTAATGACCCTGAGGGTCATTTTTGGAATTCTTTTTAGAAAATTACCATTTTACCAATCCCGATAGAAGTCCCTAGTTATATTTGGTCAGTTTACGATATTTTTTATTGAAATTGGATTAAAAAAAGTTATGGTTTTTGGATGTTTCAGAATTTCAGAGGCTTTAAGTTGTTTAAGTTATTTTTTTCAACACCTAGAGCTACGAGTCTCAGAATGGAATATTGTTAGTTCCACTAGCTTCAGACTGCGGAATCATGTCTACAAGTGTTGTTCTTTTTAGTTTCAAAGTCTTTATGTGGATTTGAGCTCTTGAGTTAGAAGTTTGAGTGTATTTAGGTCTAGAGTTGACTGTGGTCAACATTTTGAGTTTGGACGCTCGATTTTGATTTTATACGATTTCGTTGGATTCGTATGGTGTTTTTTCGTCTAGGTAAGGTTTTGGTTCAATTTTCAGAGGATTTGGGGGAAGGTTGGTCTTTTTTGGGTGAAAATAAGTTTATTGCAACTTTAACGAATACAAATCAAGGAAACCTTGAGTCTGTATTTCAATAGTTCCATTGAGTCCCAAACATTGAATTTAGGTGGGTAGCATATTGGTTTTTGTGCTCGTGATTCTGAATGAATCTCGAGGGTCCATTTCGTGAACATTGTTGTGTTGGTGTCATGTGGTGTTCTCCTTCACATTCGTTGAGACTTGTAAACGATCACAAAGGGTTGGGCACTCTAGCCTCCGCAATTGCGAACTCCTAGCCATGTTTATGGAGAGTTGAGCTTTTAACCTTCGCGATAGTGGAAGCTTGCCGCATTCACGAAGGGTTAATATGTATGGCCTCCACGATCGTGGAAGGCTAGCCGCATTCGTGAAGGGTAAATCACCTAGCATTTTAATGAATTTCAAAAATCGGGATTTCTTCCTCATTTCACCATTTTGGACTTGGAGAACCTTTGGGAGGCAATTTTAAAGAGAATTTTCAAGATAATCAATTGTATAAGTGATTTTAACATCAAACCTTCCATAACCCATTTAATTCTTCATGATTTTAGCATCAAATCATTAATTTGAATTCAAGTTTTGAGGCCCATTTTCATGAACTTATTCTTTGAACAAAATTGGAGTTTCAAAATTATTTTAACTCGTTCTTCAATTTGTTTTAACTTGTGAGTACAAAATTCCTTGGGTATCATGATTGTTTTTAAAAAACTAAAATTACCCTCAGCCCTCGAGAATGACTTTTTGGGTCGATTTAGACTCGGTTTCCAAAATACACTTGATGGGTGTTTTTGTTGATGATTACTTATTGGGATTCTATATTTATTTAGATTTTGTAGATTCAAAGGCTCATCGTGGAGTGAAGCCCAAGTACCAAGTTGATTTTATTCTCTTTTGAGGCAAGTGGACCTCTTTGACCTTTTGTTATGAGTATTGAACCTTACCTTATTGTGTAATTGAAAGTAATGGGGAATGGTGAAGGGTCTTGTATATAATATTCATTGTTAATGTGGCTCAAATATTATTTACAGAATGCAACTGAACTGATGGATCCACTAAAAAGCTTTCTTGAGACAACTGAGGAGTCGCCCCTCTTACGGTATGATCCTATCTATGCTGGCAACTTAATTGATGGGGGATGTGAGTTATCTGAACTCTCCATTATCTGAACTCTCCCCAAAATCAGTGCTCAATACTACTCCCAAATTATATATTTGTATGCTCATGTAAAACACTCATTGGGTTGAGATATTTTCTCAAAAGGGCCTCTTTAAGAGGTTACTGAATTGTACTCTATCTTTCTGAAATACTCTGAAAACTCTTTACACTTTTATGAAAATATTACTCTCTTTTCAATGTGAAAATAATAGTTTCTTTATGGGGTGACTAAACTTCTATCCCGGCAAGGTATAGAGCGGCTCTAGCAACGTGGGTAAAACATAGTATCATCACGAAGCTCACAGTGATGCACAGTTGTCAGTTAGAGAAACTCCCCAGTAAAGTACTCTCTTTATCCACTTTTGCTTGTCATGTCGAGCTTTTCGAAAGTCAATTTGACTAATTTTAAAAGTGAAATTAGATTATATTAATTCGATATTTTAAACAGAAAAATTAGATATTCAAAAACTATACGAAAAGTACTATAAATTGCAATGTTTTGCATATCAATATGATGAAAGAATACATCGTAAAATGTTAGTCAAAGTGCTTATCGTTTGACTCTAAAAAAGGAAATCATGAAAATTAAAAGTGGACGAAGGTAGTATATTTATATATTTATTTCAGTTCAATATTTACTTTAATTGCATCCATACTGCAAGAGCATTAAATGAATTTCATCGTAACTTCTGCTATACTTCAGTTGAGCTACTTTCAACCTTTCAGTTGAGTTATTTATTTTATTCAGACCTATTACATACTTGTACATTCATTGTACTGATGTCATTCGACCTACATCTTTTATTGATGCAGATTCAGGTACTTGAGATTATCAACAGATATTCCATTGAGATCACATCATTCACTTGTCAACTTTTGTTGAGGCCTCCTTGCTTACTGAGAAATTTAGTTTTATGATTTGTTAATAGTAGCATTTTGAGTCGTGGATCTTGTCCTGACACCTATCTTTATACAGTAGATGCTTCATAGATAGACAATCTTGGTCAGTCTTGCAGTATTCATTTTTAGACGTTTTATTTAAGACTTTATGTTTAATACTCAGATAGCTTTGAAATTTAATAAACTCTTTTAAATAGTTCTTCACTTTTGATGTTTGAGTTAGTCTCCATTTAGTAGTCAACCAAGAGGAGAGTTCGTTCGGAAACGAACAATGGTTCTCGAGTGTGGGTCACGTCTAGGGTGTAGGTTCGGAGCGTGACAACAAATTTTTATCTTCAAAAATAGGGATAACATAGCTTTCAAATATAGATACTCATTACTCTCTCCATTTAAAGAAGCAAAAGTGCTACTTTATAAGTTTGGATATTTGTGTACTTTCATAATGAACTTGTGAAGCTTTAAATATAGAAGTACCCTGTAGATTGCAACTGGAAAATTATGTAATGATGGTGTATTTCTTTATCTATTTATAATTATTATCATTAAAGTATTACGAAGGATATTGTGCATATTGTGTTTTTTCCTCTCTATTGATTTTTTATGTTTTCTCTCTATTAGACTTCATTAGATTAAGAATTTTTTGAAATTTTGATTACTATAAGTCTATACTTTTATTTGGACTCAAATTACTCTTATACGACTTTGTTGGATGTTTGCAGAGATAAAAATCTACGGTATTTGGATGCTTAAAAGGAATTATTTGAAACACTGAAATACACCAAATTATTTGGTGTTTGTTGTCACACTTTAAAAGATTTATTTCTAATTGTTACAATTAATACTCGTCATGCACATGTTTTCATACAATATTAATCATTCTAATAGATCAATAAAAAAATTATGGGACACACATGTCTAGAAACTTGTTACTGAAATTGTGTTAATCCTATTATAGCTATATATATTCAAGGCTTCATATTGTCAACTTAACATTCTCTAGAACTAAAACGAATCGGCGAATGAACTGGAGAAAATGAGAATTTGTAGAGCTAATAGAAATGATAGCCCTTGCTTTTACAAGAAGAACTTATAGTTGGCTAAATTCATAGAGATCACACCATCTGCAGTAGAATTTGATAAAGAAGTTCTAAATATTTCCCAAAATTCTGGTAGGGAACCAAGTAGAAGCAAGCCTTGAATTTCTTCATCAAACTTGATGCCCATAGCAAATAATTGGTTTATGATCCCCTGAAAATTATTCAGGTGATCTATCATCGGAGAACCATCACGACATTTTAGACTTATCATCTACTTTATCAAGAACATCTTATTATTTCCACTCTTTCGAGCATACAAACTTTCAAGATGCTCCCATAGGATTCGAGCATTGTTTCTCCAGAAATATGGTTCAACACATTATCATCAACCCATTGCCTAATAAATCCACAAATCTGTCTGTGCAACAGATTAAACTCTTAATTTATTTTATTATCAGGTTTTACAGTGGTAAAGACTGGTTGATAAATTTGTTTGACATAAAACAGATCTTTCATTTTTTCCCTTACAAATGACATAATTAACATCATTCAAAGTAATAATTCAACTTGAACTGACTTCCGTCGTTTTCTCCAAAAAAAAATAGAATTATTGCAAATCAAAGTAAATCTTTTCTAATGTGGAATTCAGACTGTGCTGTAACCACAAAGCATACTCAGATAAAATCTTGCTCTGATACCAATTTGTTGGAAAAATGCGGACTAACACAAAAATATATATGGTCAAAATAATGAAAATAAAATGGAAAAATAATGACAACAAGAATTTTTATGTGGACACACTTTTTTAAATAAGGAAAAAATCACGGGCTAAGAGGAGCAACTTATATCACTATAGCAAGAAATTTTTACACTATGTAGTCACGAATATAATATTCAAAGTGACTACAATACACTCAAAGGGAATAACACTCTTTTGATTTACCACCTTTCTAAAATATGGCTCACACTCTATTTTTCTTCACATACTATTTTTCTTGTATAATCTATGGAATATCTCACTTCGCTCTTAGAAAAATTTTCTCTCTATCTTGGTGTATTACAAATGAGCAAGAATGCTCTATTTATAGGAAGAGAAAATCATGCCTATGTCACTGATGACAGAGACAAATGTAGCAAATTTCAACAAAAGGTTACTCTAACACCCCGGAAATTTTATGACTTAAGTTAGAGCCTCACCTTATGAATAATGACTTAAAAATAGTTAAAATGATGTTTCTAAACCTAAATTAATGTAATTGACTTAGTTTGGAAGATTAAAAGTCTAAACGTCAAGAAACGACCAAGACGTCCGAAAACTAGAGAAGAATGTGTCCTAGCGTGTCCTTAGGTTTTGGGCAGGTTTGGGAGTGTCGTATGATGGTTTAATCCTGTAAAAATGTTTAAATTAGGTAAATATATGTTTATAGGGTCAAAACGTTGGAACACGACTCCCCGGGGCCACCCTAAGGGACCCCGAGGAGGACCCTAACCTTGGCCAAGCAAGCTGCCTTGGCAGCTTGCAAGTTGCACTTGGTGGGAATAGCTGCGCGTCGCGCACTTGTTCCCCCAAGGAGAAAAAATCAAGTTCGCGACGCGGTCGTGTCGCGGACTCTACTGTCTCAAAATTTAATTCCAAATATCTTCAAGGAACAGCTCCGCATCGCTGACTTGTTCCGCGACGAAAATTCAGAAATCAACTTTTATTTCATTAAAGAGTCCAACTAAGTGAGGGGTGAAACGACCCCAAAAAAAAAAAATGCCCGAAAATGTGCTTCGGAAACACCTATAATTGTAATTTCCATATATCTCAAAATCCGTGCATGATTTCGGAAATTCGACTTCATATTCTTATTCAGGGGGTCAAATTGAGTGGG
>JAJOOO010023136.1:0-11182 GCA_029582685.1 Solanum piurae | reverse complement strand
TCTTGAATTACACATGCTAGGTCAGATATTTCAGTATTCAGTTATACATGCCTCAGTTTATGAATGCATCATTATCAGATTAATTGTTGCATTCTCAGTTTTGCATGTCCAGTTTTGAGCTATCCAGTATTACAGAAATTCAGCCATAATGTGTTAATCACTTAATCTATTGGGAGTAGCATAATATCGAGTTGGACTAGGGTTCAACGTACCCATATAGTCCCAGAACTACCAGCCACGTAGGTGTAAGTCCCCTCTGTGGGCAATATCAGTTAGTGATCACGCCAGTCATGCCTCTATACCTTTGGCCAGGTATATTGGGTCCTCTCGATGGGGCGTATACATCGGACTCCATATTTAGCTCATGTAGTTTTATTATCGGTTATTAGTAGCTCCCACAGTTCAGTCAGACTCTATTGCATTGACCGTATTTACAGTTCATTCAGTATTCAGTTAGCATGTTATAAATAGGTCATTGCATTCAGGTATCCCAGCATTCAGTATTTGTATCATGTTCAGATTATGTCATTGTTTATTTTCTTTGTTCAGTTATGATGTTATTTCAGCTTTATTCTATCTTGCATGCTCAGTACCTTTCAAGTATTGAAGCATACGTGCGCTACATCTTCTCGTGATGTAGGTTCAGGTTCTCAGCATCCAGATCACGCTTAGATTGATTCCCAATCTCCAGTTCAGCAGTATCAGTGGTGAGTCCTTATTCTTCGAGGAATAGTGACATGTTAATCTTTATCGGTTTTAGTCTTTAACTTCAGTTTTGCTAGACATAGTTGGGGCATGTCCCAACATTTCTAGTCAGTTTAGAGGCTTATTTCAGACATAGTTAGATTCAGTTTAGTATTGAGTTAATATTTTCCTTGTATTAAACTCATCAATTTTCATTCATTTCAGATTTAGTATATGGGTATTCTCTATCTTTTCATTTTAATTATGATTTAGCTTCCGCATCAGTTTATTATCTTTAGTATACTCATGATCATGCCAGCAGGGTTAGCTTGGGATCACTTGTCATCCTAGGTCCTATGTCCGCGTCTCGGAGGTAGCTCGAGGCGTGACATGAAAAAGGTATTTGTGGTTATGCATGTTGCCGATGCTGAGCAAGTAGAACTAGTTGCATATCAACTGAAGAATGTTTCTAGGACTTGGTTTGACCAGTGGAAGAAGGGTAGAGCTGAAGGAGCACCACTTGCGAGTTGGGATTATTTTGAGGAGGCCTTCTTGGGAAGTTTGTTTCCACAAGAATTGAGAGAGGCCAAGGTACGAGAGTTTCTCACCTTTAAGCAAGATTCACTAAGTGTTTATGAGTATGGGTTGAAGTTCACCCAACTATCTTGTTATGCTCCGAAAATGGTTGCGGATATGAGTAGTAGAATGAGTTTGTATGTTGCTGGGTTGTCTCGTCTGTCGAGTAAGAAAGGTAAGGCTGTAATGCTAATAGGTGACATGGATATAGCAAGGTTGATGGTCTATGTGCAGCAGGTTGAGGTAGAGAAGTTGAGGGATTGGGAGGAATTCAGAAATAAAAAGGCTAAGACGTCAGGGAATGAGTCCGGGCAGCAAAGAAATAATGAGAACCGATCTTCTTTCCAACAAAAGCAAAAGGGACCTGCTCCATCATCTGCTAGTGCACCTTCATCCAGAAACAAATGTGAGTACAATAGTCAGAATTCACAACATTTCAGAGCTAGACCTGCACAGTCTCAGGGTAGTGTGATACAAAGAGGTAATTGGGCTCCTGCATTTGCTAAGTGTGGTAGAAATCACCCAGGTAAGTGTCGCGATGGCTCCACAGGTTGTTTTAAATGTGGACAAGAGGGTAACTTCATGAAAGAGTGCCCTAAGAATCGACAAGGTAATGGAAATCAGGGCAATAGGGCCCAATCTTCATCAGTTGATCCACGAGACAGGGGTGCACCTAGAGGAGCTACTTCCGGTACTAGCGGAGGAGAAAACTGCCTTTATGCGATCACTAGTCATCAAGAGCAAGAAAATTCTCCAGATGTTGTCACTGGTATGATCAAAGGCTTTACTCTTGATGTTTACGCTTTGCTAGACCCAGGAGCAAGTTTATCTTTTGTAACCCCTTATGTTGCAAATAATTTTGATGTTCTTCCTGAGAAACTCTGTGAACCCTTTTGTGTTTATACACCTATTGGGGAGTCTATTCTAGCTGAGCGAGTATATCGTGATTGTGTTATTTCCATTAATCACAAGGACACCATGGCTGATTTAGTCGAATTAGACATGGTAGATTTTGACGTCATTCTAGGTATGGACTGGCTTCATGCATGTTATGCCTCAGTTGATTGTAGAACTCGAGTTGTCAAGTTTCAGTTTCCAAATGAGCAAGTCTTAGAGTGGAAAAGTAGTTCAACAACGCCTAAGGGTCATTTTATTTCGTACCTTAAGGCAAGAAAGTTAGTTTCTAAGGGGTGTGTCTATCACTTAGTCAAAGTTAATGACTCTATCAACTTACTATAATTCTCATATAATTTAATCATTGAAAAATCCCTTCAAAGGGTGAATATAACTAAGTTTTTTTTTAATAATGGCTACTCATTAGTTTAGTACAACTCGCACATCAATCCCATGTTCATAAGCCATTGTCCATTACTAACACACACACACATAAACACGCACACGTGCTAACACTACAAGAAAACAAGAAATTAGCAATAGACATAATTTTGTAGCTAAACAACAAAAAATCTATGTTAATTCAATTTAGCTATGAATTAGCGACGGATAACAACAAAATTCAATTAGCTAGGAGAAATTAAACCCCATGTTAATCCAATTTACCTACGGATTTGTGATAGATTATGAGAAAAATCAGTTACTTAAGAGCTTTATAACACAGATTATGTAGAAATTATCGATAAATTCCATAGCTATTACATTTTTTCTTATAGTAAAAGTATCTAATATTTTAGTCATGATTATTGTTCGATTGATTTATTAATAATGATATTATATAGGGGGTATGATTATTCCTATGGTATTTGTAAATTTGAGGGAAATTTCTATGACCCAAGTGGTTCATCTGGTATGTCAATACTGCAAAACTTTGGAGGATCACCATTAGCCACAACTTTAATGTTAAGAGTTTATGATGGAAACCTCTATTACTATAAAAATATTGTAAAACTAAAGCAAAATAAGATAAGAAATATAGATGATGAAATCAATGTAAATAGGGAGACAAGAGATGGGAGCTTTTCTTATTCTTCAAAGTCTTCAAGTGTTCACCAAATCTTCAAGTGTATACAATATGAACCCTTATGCCTCTATTTATAGTGTAACATAGAGGCATACAAAAGGTTAGTGATAAACATGACATTAACATAAATATAATGGAGGAGGATATAGAACTGAAAGGTTACAAGAATAATGGTTATAAAGTTGAAGGTTATGGAGGTTATGGTTATCTTCATAATGGAGGAAAAAAATGGAGATAATGGTAGAGAGTAATTTCTTGGTGTAGTGGACATCCACACTATAATATTTTATAACACTTCCCCTTGGATGTCCATAGATATTATGCCTCGTTAAAACCTTACTAGGAAAAAATCTCGTGGGAAAAAATACTAGTGAAGGAAGGAAAAATAGTACATATATCTTTTAATACGCTTTGAATGTTTCCTCATTAAAAACCTTACCAGGAAAACTTTATTGGGATAAAACCATGGTTAAGGAAAAGAGTAAAACGCATATTTTTCTCCCCCTCATAAAAACTTTACTTGATATCACGGAGATGATGCATTCCAATCTTATATCACAACTTCTCAAATATTGATGTTGGCAATCTTTAGTGAGTAAGTTTACAAGATTATCACTTGAATGGGTCTTTGAACGTTTATCTCACCATTTTGTTGAAGATCATTGTCACGCCCCAAGCAAACACCTTGGACGTGGCCGGCACTCGAAGACCATTGCTGGCCTGAAGTGAACCCTTGGCCTCAGCGGAAAACTTAACTCATCACATACACATTTATGAAGTAACTAGAATGTTATAAAGGAACATTCAACTAGCCATTAAGGCAAACTCAAGTCTTTAACATATAAAATGAAAAGTAAAGACAATTGAATTAACTAACTGACTGTCTCCCTGTCTATGAAGCCTCTAAACAACTGAGATGGATGTCGGGACAGGACCACGACATCCTAATAAAATAATACTAAAACTAAATGCAATGAAAAAGAGTCCTCTGGAATGCAATGAGGCTCACCAACAGACCCTGAACTGCTCACTAGATCAACGATGCACCGAATGCTGATCCTAGTTACATGTGTCTGCATCATAATAAGGTGCAGGCCAACTAGCATCAGTACATTGAATGTACGAGTATGCGAGTTGGAATGCTAAACATAACTTAAGCTTGAAAAGAAACTGAAAGAAAACTGAAGAACTTACCTGGCTCAACTCAACTCAACATAACTGAACTCATTTCAATATAAAGCAGTTTTAAAACAAGTGCAATATAAAGAAAAGTTGTTTAAAACATGATGTCAACTCTGGGCGTATGCAAATATACACTAAAACTCTGAAATGTATGTAAAAATACAAACAACTGTGTATATAAGAATACAAATAACTTCTGTGGGAGTTTCTCTAATCGACAACCATCACTTAAGAGCTATAGTGATGATACAACGATCTTCATCATGCTGTCAGCGCATCCTATACCTTGCCACATGTATAAGACTTGAACTACTAAGTGGATCCACTAGTCTATGCGAAAAGGATTCATCTAAATAGTATGACCATTTTCTACCCATGATGGCTACATGGTTTATGGGGGTTGTGGGTTCTCTAAACGCTCCCCCATATCGGTGCTCAATACTACTCCTAAAATATGATACTAGCTCTTTATGTTTAAAAACATACTTCTTCTGTGATTTGAGATTAGTGCTCAAAAACTTAGCTCAAAGGCTATCTTGGAAATCAAAGTTTCCCCTCTTGCTTCATTTAGAAAGCGATTTCTCTTTTCTAAAAACTAGCCCGAATGCCCTTTGGAAATCGAGGTTTCCTTTCTTGTTTAAATGTGAAAACATTTTAAACCCTTTGGGAATACATAGTCCCCATATACTTTTGAAGAAATTGACTTCAAACTTTACTCTTTACTCAACTTGAACTTTAAGTCTTAAAACAAAGTTAAAACATTTATAAAAGACTTTTGAAAACATTGAAGGACTTCCCTTAACTTGTCTCTTGATTTTGATCTTAATTGCTCTTGACTTGACTCTTAACTGGTCCTTGAATTGAATTATGGATTCAAGGATTGTGATTTGTGATTGGAAAGATCTCATGATGTTTAGGAATGATTATAGATAGCTAAACATGAGAAAAGACCGAAAATTAATATTTGAGAATGGCTCCGCGACGCGGAGAAGCTTTTAAAATTTAGTTTCAAATATGACTTTTGAGCTAGAAGACTCCGTGACGGCTCCGCGATGCGAAATGAAAATTCCCAATTCTGGGAACTGATGAGTCCAGAAATTGGACTCATTTAGTGCTTTATTTTGATATAAATAGTGTCCTCGAATGTTTATTTTGTCTTAATATCTGATGAAAACTCTTAAGTTTCAAGTATTTGAAGTTTTAATGGAAGCATGGACACTTAGGCGCAAAAGGGAACAAAAAGGCTGAAAAGAACGAAGAAGCTAAAGCCTGAGCATCGCCAAGCACCTTTGGCGATTCGCCGAAAGGACATATTACGCCTTTTGTTCCAGTATGCGAAGCCCTGAAGGAAGAGGATCAAAAGGCGATGAAAGGAGTAGTCGGCGCTTCGCCGAATAGTTTCGGGAAGCAGTACTATACCGCCCAATGGTCCAGAACGTGAATATGCTGAAGGGAAGCACTAAACGGCGATGAGACAGAAGAAGGGCGAGTCGCCGAGTCATTCGGCGACATCGACTAACCTCGCCGAAATATCCGCCAGCACTATTTTCTGAAGTCTATAAATACTAAATTTGTTATTAATTTTTAGAGAGTTCCGAATTCTTATTATTATTTTCATAATAGAATAGTACTTTCTGGATATTTTCTCTCAAGTTTGGAGAGGGTTTTGTGGGAGATTTGAGAGAGAAGGATTTCATCTTCCCCAAGTTGGAAGTGGGTCTTCTCCATTCTTCTCCTTTGCTTAAATCAAGGTTTAATTTCTTATACCCATTTGATTTTAGTATCATTTTAGGTGTATTTTGTTATTTCTTGATGTGTGGCTAAAAATCCCATTCTTGGGGTGTGATTTAGCAAATATGTGTTACTTTTGTTGTTGGGCCTTGCTTGCTGATATGTTAGATGTAGTTTAATGGTGATTTTACCTAGTGGTTTTGGTTTAATCTAAAGGGTTTGTAGTTGCAAATGTAAAACCACCCATGTGTTTTCAGCTTGCCCGAGAGGGAGGTCGCGAAACCAAGACCACTAGACTGATGGCCTAAGGAGTGGGTCGACATTAGGGGTGGGTCGATTCTTCGGTTTTTTGGTTCAGTGTCGGGTTTTTTTTCCGGAACTTCGGTTCGGAATTCGGTGTAAGGATCCCGAAACTACGGTGCACCGAAGAATCGAAGTTTTATTAAATAAATTTAAAAATATTTATTATATTACTTAATTTTTAACTTTACTTGGCCCATTTCAATTTTTATATTTAGATCCTAAACTTAAATAGCAAAAATCTAAATAACAAAATAGTAAACCCTAAAGACCTAAAGTCTAAACTAAACAAGCCTCAATTTAATTCAAGTTTGAGCAGCAACTTGGTGTTTCTACTCTCTACTTTATGATTTAATCATTTTATGTTGTTACTTTGAAGTGAGAACAACAAATTGATGTTCTTACCTTTTATTGTTAGAAGCTTAGTTGTTTCTTTGAAGTTTGAAGTGTGAAGTGAATAATATTATTACTTTATCATATTCTCTCTTTATTTTTGTTGACACCGAAAAACCGATCTAAAACCACCAAACTAAACCGAACCGATCTAGTTTGGTTTGAAATATGGTGCACACTTTTCTAAAACCAAATACCAAAGAACCGAACCAAATTTGATTAAACCGAACCGAAAAACCGAACGCCTACCCCTAGTCGACATGCGGTTCAGCCCGAGAGGGTGAACCCTAGCCCCATATCCTAACACTCAGCTCGAGAGAGTGAGTGAGGTATGGCGTAGGCTGGTCTTCATGCGGCAAGTCGGTGTCCGAGAGGAACCTATTTAAAACGGGGTAAGTTGCCCGAGAGGGAACTTATTTCCATCTAAAGCTTAGCCTAGTCACTATTATCTTGAAAATTTCCTATCGAAAGCATGTACCCAACGATTTATCTTAACTTATATTGCGGTCACACCCCAAGAACTTCCCCCCATACTTGATTTTCTTGTTAATTTTTGTTGTTTTACTACTTGTGACAAAAACCCCAAATCGATATTTGACACTTTTGTGTCACCCCCATTAATTTAATATGTTTTTAATCGTTAATGTCTTTAGCTACGACTAATTAGAGCTAAATTATAATTTTCTATTAATTCTCAAAACCACTCCATTGGGACACGACCCCAACCTTTAGTTGGGTTACTATATTATCGACGATCGTAGACACTCGTACCGTAGGTTAGTGTCATTGGTCACGATAAGCATCAAGAACCAGCTCAGCGACGCGCCACCACTGCTAGATTTAGTTCGACGAAATTTCCTCTTCGTTTTCCAGCCCAATTTACCCAAACACGGTTCTTTTTCTTCAATTACTTTTAGATACAGATACCCAACGAATGTAGCTAAGAACCTAACTCGAAACAACTCTATAATACGACGTAACGATTTCAAAAATTTCCAACTCAATCAAATTCAAGAACAATATACGAATTCAAGCATAGGTATCAAGATCATCAATATTCAAACTCCTTTAGGATGAATCCAACTGAAATAAATATGCTTGGCACATGGGAGAACGATCCCAACGTTATGGAAGCCTCACATACCTGGTAGGAATAAACCCTTGGTGAAAATCCCAACTATCTTGATAGATCTTGATGAATCTTGCCCTTTCTCCTTCTTCTTTTCTCTTCTCCTTTGCCCTAGCATGAAATTCCAAATTCTAAAACTGACTAAAATCTTATTTGACCCATATTAAACTCCTAAAAATGGATTAAAATAATAGAGCCATGAAAAGACTAAAACACCCTTTAAAAATCCGGATTGGACATTTCCTTAATCCAATAGCCCTACTTCCAAAGGGCATAACTTACTTATACGAACTCGGAATCGCGCAAACTTGGCGGCGTTGGAAAGATCATTCCAGGATATTTCCAACATATCTAGATCTACACCTAACTCATCCTGAGCTATGAGTTATGGTAGTTGAAGTTGACCAAAAACTCACTTTTCCTAACTTAAACAATTTTCTAGATTTTTCATTCTTTCCAAAAATGACTATTTCCAGTTCTTAGCTTCTTCCTAGCTATTTCAATTTGCGAGATGTTATAATATCTCCCCTTGGGAACATTCATCCTCGAATGAGATTACTCTTACTAGGCTAAGGGTGGTAACATCAAGTTCAAACACTGAACAAGCAAATGCAAACAAACAACATGTTCACTCATAATTTAAAGAGTACTAAGAAGAGAATTAGTACTCCAAAAGACTTTGACGGATGCTACCTCTTTTGTTCTCAACTTGCGAACTTGGTGATCTAGAATCTGAATAGGAATCTCCTCATAAGATAAGTTATCCTTGATCCCAATATTTTCAGTTGGTATGATCAATGAGGATTGCCGATGCATTTTTTCAACATGGAGATGTGAAAAACCGAATGAATTGCGACCAACTCTTTTGGTAGCTCCAACTCATAAGCTACTTTGCCAATCCTCTTGGATATTCGATAAGGTCCAATATACCGGGGACTAAGTTTCCCCTTCTTACCAAACCTCAATAAGGGGTAGGTGATCATTCCAATTACCTAGAGTGGTAACTATTGTTGTATGCAAATTCAATAACGGGTAGATGATCATCCCAATTACCTTTGAAATAGATCACACAGGCCCTCAACATATCTTCTAATGTCTGAATAGTTCTCTCTGCATGCCCATCTGTCTGAGGATGAAAAACAGTACTTAAGTTCACCTTTGAACCAAAACCCTTCTGAAAAGATTTCCAGAATTGTGCAGTAAATTGTGCACCTCTATCTGAAATAATGGAGAGTGGGACTCCATGAAGTCTTACCACCTCCTGAATATATAACCTGGCATAATCCTCTGCTGAATGGATAGTCTTTACCGACAAAAAGTGGGTTGATTTTTTCATTCTATCGACAATCACCCAAATAGAATCATGCTGCCTGCAAGACCTTGGTAAACCTGTGATGAAGTCCATATTAATCATCTCCCACTTCCATTCCAGAAGTTCTATATTCTGAGCCAAACCATTGGGCCTTTGGTGCTCTACTTTAACTTGTTGGCAATTTGGGCACTTAGCAACAAATTTTGCAATGCCCTTCTTCATACTATTCCACCAATACACCTCTTTCAAATCGCGATACATCTTTGTGGAACCTGGATGAATGAAATATCTGGATCTATGAGCCTCCTCCATGATCCTCTCTTGGAGTCCATCCACCATTGGTACACACAATCTACCTTGATATCTCAGTACACCATCTCCCCCCTGTTCAAAAGCTAATACTTTTAGCTTATGAACATTTGCCTTCAATTCAAGAAAAATAGGGCCTTGGTCTTGCTTGCCTTTTACTTCTGACACTAATGATGAGTTAGCCCCATTCATCACCACTACTTCTTCTTCTGTGGAATCCATAAGTTTGACTTCCATACATTCAAGCCTATGCACATCTTTTGCTAACTCTCTCTTTTCTTCCTCAACATGAGCAGTACTACCCATAGACAACCTGCTTAAAGCATCAGCAACAACATTAGCCTTACCTGGGTGGTAAAGAATACTCATGTCATAATCATTGAGTAATTCTAACCATCTCCTTTGTCTGAGATTGAGCTCCTTCTGAGTGAACACTTACTGAAGGCTCTTGTGATCGGTGAACACATCCACATGAACACCATAAAGATAATGGGGCCATATTTTCAAAGCAAATACTACAACAGCCAATTCTAAGTCATGGGTTGGGTAGTTCTTCTCATGAACTTTCAACTGTTTGGAGGCATAAGCTATAACTTTGCCATTCTGCATTAACACACAACTCAATCCAACTCTAGATGCATCACAATACACAACAAAACCTTGTGTACGTTCTGGTAAGGTCAATACTGGGAAGTAGTTAACCTCTTTTTCAATTCCTGAAAGCTTTTCTCACAAGCTTCAGACCATTGAAACTTAATTGTTTTCTGAGTCAATTTGGTCAAAGTGTATGAAATAGACGAGAACCCCTCTACAAACCTTTTATAATATCCAGCCAAACCCAAGAAATTCCTAATATCAGTTGGAGATGTGGGTCTAGCCAAACTATGCACTACCTCTATCTTTTGGGTATCAACTCTAATTCCATCACCGAAAACTATGTGGCCCAAGAACGCCACAGACTCAAGCCAAAACTCACATTTTGAGAACTTAGCATATAACTCCTTATCTTTCAAAGTCTGAAGAACTATTCTAAGATGACTAGCATGATCTTCTTCATTCCTTGAATAGATTAGTATGTCATCAATGAAGATGATAACAAACATATCTAAATAAGGTTTGAAGACTTTATTCATAAGATCCATGAATGATACGCTCAAATTACACCTCCCTAAAGAAGTGTAAGCGATCGTTATCAAGTAAAGAACCCAACTTGTAGGTTGGGGTCTATCCCACAAGGAAAATGGTTTAGACTTTACTTTAACCCACGATTATATCTAATTAGTCAAAGTATTTCCAAGAAAACAACAATTAATTAAAAGGGGGGGTTTTCGTGAATCAATTATGAAAATTCAATAAGTAATCAAAATTTAGTAGTCAATGTTGGTTGTTATCAAGCTGAGATAGATGACTAGGGTAAACGTGTTCCCCACAAGCTTATAACGCAGTAATCCTAGTAACAACAATCCTTTCCTAATGTATTACATGCAAAGTGATAAGTTAGGTATCTCTAAATCCTTGGTCCGGCATCTAGATAATTTCACCCCGCACCTTGGTCCGGCTACGTGTGTATAATTTACTAACCCTTACC
>JAJOOO010023135.1:0-10881 GCA_029582685.1 Solanum piurae | reverse complement strand
ATTAATTTACGAGCTCTTTAATCTTAACGAAATAAAATAATTAACTTAACTATAAACTAATCGATTTACATATATAAACTTATCAATCCAAAATTTAAACATAATTCAAACTAGAACTAGATTAATAAAATATTTATTTTACCAAAGTAAAATCTTTAGTATGATTTTCAAACATTTATAAAATACACTAATTACGTATATAATTATATGAAATACGCTTATTATTCGAGATACTATAAAAACCGACTGAAATTACTTAAAGTAACCTTGAAACTATTTGAATTTTGGTGAAGCTAATTGTTCTAAATCGTTTTAAAAATTAAGAAGCTCGGAAATTAATTATTATCGGAGACGGTCAAAATTGGGTGTCAACACTAGGATTTTTTATTATTTTTTTGATTTTTCGGCTCGATTAATTCAGGTTCGCATCGAAAAATATCATATCGTAAAAGATAAAATATACCTTACCATAGGCAATTTCATACATGAACACGAAATCAAAACCTCTAATTAAAGATAAAAAATATTACTTACTAGTATCTGCTGATCAACTTCTTCTTTTTTAATTTAAAAAAGATGGGATTTACCAAAAGTTTCTTTTTAAATTTGAGTTATGTGTATTTACATCGTATTAATTACACCATTATGAAACACATAAAAACAAGTACACATTTTTCTAACATACAAGTCTAATTTTTATTTTATTTTAAAAAAAAATATACAAATCTAATCGACACAAAATACAAATAATGTTTTCCTTGACCTACAAGTTTAATGATGATTGAAAATAGAGATTAAACACGTCAAGTTACATTTGGGAGAAACAAAAAAAGAACACGTCAAGTAATAATAATATAAAGTCATTTCAAGTTGCTTAAGCTTAACAAAAAGAGGAGACCAAATACACCAAAGAAGTGCACCTTTTTAGTACAAAAGTTACCATATGAATATGGCATGATCATTTGCTACATATAATTTTAAAATATACTTCCGGAATCATAATTTTGATTAATTCAGATTCATGTCATAGAAAGCTTAAAAAGTAAGTTCATCTCCGATAACTAGAGACTACATTTGATTAAATGTTAAAATAATGTATGTAACTTTAAATAGGAGGATATGGATATCGAGGACGGTAGAAGGTTAATTAGTAGGTATATTTCAGTTTTTTTGAGTTTCATATTTGAACTATCAGGTGTGTGAGTTTCCTATCTGAACTATCACCAAATGTTATCGAAACACACATTCTTCCTCAAAAGTGTCAGAATTAAGTTGCCTTCCTTACTGACTAGACTCAATGTAGTTAGCATCTATACATATTACTGATCAAGTAGCCAGGAATCAGGGGCCCGACTAAAGTCAAATTCGCGCATTGCAGGACCAATTTCTGAGGGCGGTACTCCCAACAAGATTTTTTTCGTTTACAGGAGTTCAAACTCGAGACCTCTAGTTGAAGTTAACTAATTAGTCAATGCAGCATCAGTAGATTCTTTTAAAAACCACAAATGCAATCAATATAACTTTCCAATATTGTAAACTATAAACAATAGTACTAGTCCTATAAATAGACTTCAAATGCCAGTTGAATAGAAGGGAGTTTTCTATACCTAGTCGTCGTTTCGACCTTGAGAAATTGTCTTGAGTTTGTCATAAACTTCCAGCATTGTTGGCCTTTCATTAGGCAAGAACTTCACACAGTCACAAGCTAACTCTAGAAATTCGAGGATCAAATCGTTGATTCCTTTCCCAAGCAAATCTTTATCTGCATCAAGTAGACATGGCGAGTGATCAAACAGATTTCTCGAGCTTGTCAATTCATGTGGCTCCTTCCCTGTCACAAGCTCGAGAAGCAGGACGCCAAAGCAGTAAATGTCTTTCTTGTAAGAACCTAAACATGAATATTCAGCTACTGGGAAAAGGCCCCAACTTAATGCAGCATCATTCTTACTCCAAATTTTTGCTTCCCAAAAGTTGGATATTTTGGGCTCAAAATTTTGATCTAGCAGGATACATCGCGTGCTTATGCTTCCGTGTGTAACGTGCAATTTGTAACCATGATGAAGCCAAGCTAGACCTTTTGCTATCCCAAGTGCAATTTTAACTCTAAGACGGAAGTCTAAAATCTTTGCCTTGTTTTCGTTCGAGTGCAGCCATTCATGAAGATTTCCATTATGCATGTATTTGTAAACGAGAAGTTTTTTTTCCCTTTCAACACAGAAACCTATAAGAGGCAATAGGTTCCGATGCCTCAGACCACCAAGAGTTGTAATCTCCGAGACAAACTCGTCCTCCAACTTCTCCCAGTCATTCAGTTTCTTGATTGCAAGTGTCCAGTCATTTGGTAGAATTGCTTTGTAAACTTTGCCCAACATTCCATTACCTACCAAATAATCTTCACTAAAATCAGAAGTTGTGTTTGCCAGCTCTGTGAAGCTCATTCTCGTAACAAACTTCTCCAGCTTTAATATCTGTAAAACAGCAAGTTAAATCATTGGAACATACACAGAACAGAACAGAAATTTGAGAAGCTTACTTCTATCACATTCGATCATCGAATAAAGAATTTATACCTCGATTCATATCTTTAGTCAAGAATATATACCATGATGGATTTGTAAGGACTAATAACTAAACTAGAACAACAGCAAAAATATGTAGCTTAACAATGCAGGAGAAAAGCAAAATCTTTACCTTCTGGTGGCTGCTTGATTCCTCTTCAATTCCTGAAGTTAAGTCCTTTTTCCTCAGCTTCCGTATGTTTAATGAGACTATCTTGTTGATAGCCTTGACAGGAAATTTAAATAAGCAAAAGACTAAAACTAATGTAAAGAAAAGTGCCCAACCACACACAAATGCTTCGATAAATGAAGCACGATCTACATGTTTCCAAATCCAAGAATCCTCATAATACTCACATTCTTTCAAGGGCTTCCCACAAAGTTCTGAATTGTTTGCAAAACTGTGAGCTGTGATTTGTATGTTAACAAATGATGGCACTGGCCCAGTCAAGTTATTGTTGGCTACGCTGAATGTATTAAGGCGAGATAGAGAACCAATTCTGCTTGGAATTTCACCTCCTAGATTATTGTTGTTCAACATTAGAAAGTTAAGGTATTCACAATTAGCTATGTCAGGTGGTATATTGCCAGAAAACTTGTTACTTGAGAGATCAAGTGTTGTAACATGTTCAACTATTACGGAAATATCAGAAGGGATAGTTCCATAAAAGTTGTTGTCTGAAAGATCTAAACCAGTCAAACTTGTACAATTTCGAATGCCTTGGGGAAACTCACCTACTAGCCCTGAGTCTGATAGTCTAATGTTCATTACCTTATTCTCATAATCATGCCAGCATTCAATTCCTCTAAATTGGCAGATGAAGCCTTCGGTAACATTGCTGAAATCCCAAGAGCCCAAGGAATTACAAGGATCTTGTAATGAATCTTTTATCGATTTCAAGCAATAAAAATCACTCTCTGCAGCACTGCAGACACAAATTCTGCTAAGTAATATCAATAGAAAGCCAAGAAATGTGCAGATGAAAAAGAAAGGTCTTGTTCTGGAATCGGTTTTCTCCATGGTTCACACATATTGTAGCAATGACAAAGTTTCAATTTTTTTCTTTATTTATCGATGATTCTTGAATTCTTGGTTTGATGTTCTCATCACAGAATTTTCAAACATATGGAAGTTGGAATAAGTGAATAGACAAATAAGAATGGATGGCACACTTGGGGATTATAAAACAAGAGAATTTCATTAAACAAGAATTAACAGAATATATAAAGAGGAAATGAGCAATATACTATAAGATTTTGAGTGAATTGGTAAAAAAGAAAAAGTAAGCAATTGTATAGTTTCTTCCTACGAATTTTCTCCGCCTGAAAGCTTTCAATAATATGATTTGTATATTGTTCTGTCAACCCTACACAATATAGCACAATGAAGTCAACTACTAAATACCATTGATTTGTTCTATTAGTCTATGCAGATTCATAGTCAACTTCTCTTCTTTCCAATATGCAAATAAAAACTATCTAAATAAAGAAACTGCAAGATGTTAATGCCAGACTTGAAAACTGCAGTCAGTAAGGCTTTCCAATGTTGTAGATTATATACGTATTTATATATTAAAGTTGCAACAGAAGCTATCAGCATACAGACTCGAAGCATGAATTTTATGCTTTAATTTAGTGTATTCCTAATTTGTTTTTCTCGGAAACCATTAAAGCAATAGCACTAGTCATATTTACTTGAAATATCAGTTGATAATGGTATCTTTTGTATCCAGTCCCTTCGACCTTGAGAAATATTCTCGAGTCTGTCATACACTTCCAGCATTGTTGGCCTTTCATTAGGAAAGAACTTCACGCAGTCACAAGCCAATTCAAGAAATTGGAGGATTAAATCATCAGCTCCTTTCCCAAGCAAATTTCTATCTGCATCATGTAGACAAGGCGAGTGATCGAATAGATTTCTTGAGCTAGTCAATTCATGTGGTTCCTTCCCTGTTACCAGCTCGAGAAGCACGACACCAAAACAGTAGATGTCTTTCTTGTAAGAGCCTAAACCAGAATATTCAGCTACTGGGAAAAGACTCCAACTTAATGCAGAATCATTCTTACTCCAAAATTTTGCTTCCCAAAAGTTGGATATTTTTGGTTCAAGATTTTGATCTAGCAAGATACATCGCGTGCTTATGCTTCCATGTGTAACGTGCAATTCGTAACCATGATGAAGCCAAGCCAGGCCTTTCGCTATCCCAAGTGCAATTTTAGCTCTTAGAGGGAAATCCAAAATTTTGGCGCTAACTTCATTCGAGTGCAGCCATTCATCAAGACTTCCATTAGGCATGTATTTGTAAACAAGAAGTCTTTCTTGCTTTTCAGCACAGAAACCTATTAGAGGCAATAGATTCCGATGTCTCAGACCACCAAGAGTTGTAATCTCCGAGACAAACTCGTCTTCCAAATTCTCCCAGTCATTGAGCTTCTTGATGGCAAGTGTCCAGCCATTTGGAAGAATTGCCTTGTACACTTTGCCCAATATTCCATTTCCTACTAAATAGTCTTCACTAAAACCAGAAGTCGCGTTTTCTAGCTCCGTGAAGCTCATTCTTGTAACAAACTTCTCCAGCTTTAGTATCTGTAAATAAAACAACAAGTTGAATCATTTGAACATATACAGAACATAAACTTGAGAACCTTATTGCTATCATGTTTGATCATCGATCGAATAAAGAATTTATAACATAATGGACTAGCAAGGACTACTCACAAAATTAGAACTACAGAAGAAAAGGTAACTTTGCAGACTATAAGCAGTGCAGCAAATTTAGTAAGATCTTTACCTTATGTTGGCTGCTTAATTCCTCTGCACTTCCTGAAGTTAAATGTTCCTTTTTCCTCAGCTTCCATATGTTCAATGAGACTATCTTGTTGATAGCCTTGGCAGGAAATTTAAATAAGCAAAGGACTAAAACCAATGTAAACAAAAGTACCCAACCAATCACAAACGCTTTGATGAACGAAGCACGATCTACATGTTTCCATATCCTATAATCCTCACATCCTTTCAAGGGCTTCCCACAAAGCTCTGAATTGTTTTCAAAACTCTCAGCTGTGATACTTTCTTTAAAAAACAATGGCACTGGCCCAGTCAAGTAATTGTTGGCTACACTGAACATCTTAAGGCGAGGCAAATAGCCTATTCTGGTTGGAATTTCACCTTCTAGATAATTATTATCCAACTTTAGACCATTAAGGTATTGACAATTAGCTATATCAGGTGGTATATAGCCCGAAAACGTGTTATTTGAGAGATCAAGTATTGTAACATGTTCAACTATTGCTGAAATATCAGAAGGGATAGTTCCATACAAGCTGTTCCCTGAAAGATCTAAACTTGTCAAGCTAGTACAATTTTGAATGCCACGAGGAAACTCACCTATTAATCCAAAGCCTGAAAGGGTGATGCTCAGTACCTTATTCTCTTCAGGATGCCAGCAATTAATTCCAACAAAAAGACAGATGAAGCCTTCAGTAGCATTGCTGAAATCCCAAGAGCCCAAATAATTGAAAGGGTCATGTAATGAATCTTTTATTGATTTCAAGCAATAAACATCACTCTCTGAAGCACAACAGACACAAATTCTGCTAAGTATCAATACTAATAGCAAACCAAGAAATTTTCTGAAATTGGTTTTCTCCATATTTTGATTCTTGACAGACTTTCTAGCAAATCAAGAAGGATTAAAAGATCACTTTTTTACACTTATTGTAGCAATGGGGTCAGTCAAACTAGTAAGGCCAAGAACTCAACTTTCTTGTAATTTGTTGAAACAATTATAATAAAAGTTTCAATTTTGTGTTTATATATTAATGATTTTTTGACTTCTTCATAATTTGATATCTCAGGGTAAAAGTATCAAACATATGGTACTTATGATAAAGACTAATCATATAAAAATGAAAATGGAAATGAGCATTATGTAACATGGGGATATTTTCTCGACCAAAGATCTCAGGTTGTGAAAAAAATCTTGCTAGAAGCATTTTTGCTTTAGTTGAGTCTTAATTGATGCAAATTTGAATCAGTTGAAACCTCGATAAAAATGTGAAAGCGTTATTGTTTTAGCTGAATTTTAATGGACACAAATCTGAATTAATCGAAACCTCAATATATTTTTATATTTATTTTTTATTAAAAGTAAAAAGATATCATTAGGGATAAGTACAAGCAATGAAGGTTAGGTCTTACCTTACCATTCATAATGAGATAACAAATCTGAATTAGTAAATATTTATAAAAACATTTTTACTTTAGTTGAGTGATACAAATCTGAATTAGGTGAAACCTCAATATAAATATTAGTAAAAGCATTTTTGCTTTGAGCAAGTCATAATTGACACGAATTTGAATTAATCGGAACCTCAATATACATATTTGTAAATTTTATGAATTACTCTTCATATTTTGTACATATATAGAAAGTTTTTTCTTGAGCATAAAGTTTACCTCCTCCTATGTATTAAATCATATATGACGTTATTATATAAGTAGAGTCTGAAAAAAATACTTTATATGTGAGATTTAAAGATATTATTTATAAGTAGAGTTCAAAGAAAATACTTTATACGTGAGATTTAAAGATATCATATCCCATAGACTAGCAGATAAAAAACATATTGCAACTAAAGACTAATACAAGCTGTTTTATTTTATTATTTATGTATTTGTCCACTTCAATAATTATGGTGTGTTGACTGACTCCTTCTTCAAAATTTATTACGTACTTTTCAGTGTATGGATGGACTTTTTGACATTTTTGTAAACTAAAAAGCCAAACACGGAATTAGTCCTAATCTATTTAATACTGTGAAAATGATGTTTTGCCTTGTTTAATAATAATTCCAAAGTCTAGAATTTGGGAGTTGAATTTCTTGGAAATCCTATCAATTAGATATACAAGTTTCCAAGACTTCCTGTGACACTTCTGGAATTAACAATGGTATTATATAATATAAGTGTTATTTACCTCAATTTATATGATGTTATTTACTGAACACGAAGTTTAATCTACTTAACAGTATTTATGCTAATGGGTAAACACCGTGTTGGGAAAAGAGTATTTTGAATTTCACTTATAAAAATTCCGAACTCCAACATATTATGTTAATTGCCGGAATTTTTCCGTCTTTTAGATAAGGATATTCTTATCCAAATAACTTTTTTTCACATCAAAGAGTATTAAGTTTATTGAGGACATGACCTTAGATATGAGATTATGGAGGACACATAGATTATGGTAGAAGCTTAATAGGTAGGAATACATTGTCTTGATGTCCGTCCATCCTTGTAGTTGTAGTATTATTCTTGTAGTTTCTTGTCCTTTGCTTTCTATTACTATCTGTTGTTTCTTGTTCTTTGACTATCGTATTGTTTTGTTATTGTACTGTTTAATTACTATCTGTTGTTTTAAATTATTTTTCTTAAGCCGAGGATCTATTAGAAACAGCTATTCTATTAAGGTAGAGGTAAATTGTGTGTACTCTATGCTCTAAACTCCATTATGTGAGACCAAATTGCGCATATTGTTATTGTATTAAAGAGTGGTTAAATATTAAGTATCATTTTAATTATGAGATTTGGCTAATTTTTTAATAGCACAATACATAAGTGTGTCCTTTAACTCGGGCTCGGTTGACATCTATGCTCTCTAACTTCAGGTGTACACAAGTAGACACTTAGTATAAAGTTGAACAAGTAAACACACGTGTCCTACGTGTCGCAATACACGTAGGATGCCACATAGGATATATGTGTTTGCTTGATTAAATTTATACAAGTTTAAGTATCTACTTATGCACACGCAAAATTAGAAGACATAAATCTTAGCTAAGGCTAAGTTAAATGACGCGTATATGTATTATGTATTTTTTTTTTTTTAAATATTAGCGGTGGATGAAATGGGCCATAGCAGAAGGTATTATCTTGGGCTAGACCATAATGTTAAAGGCCCATTCATCTCAATAAGCCCAAAACATCATTTCTAGGTTTATTAAAATCCCTAATTCTCCATCTTCATCAAATCTCCTTTTAGGGTTTTTGCATTCTTTCACTGAAGCGCCGCCGACGGAGAGAGAGGAAAACGAAAAATGAAGACTATTCTCTCATCGGAAACAATGGACATCCCAGATGGGATAACAATCAAAGTGAAAGCAAAGCTAATTGAAATTGAAGGGCCTAGAGGAAAGCTTACCAGAAACTTTAAGCATCTAAATCTCGATTTTCAGCTCATTAAGGATGAAGAAACTGGGAAGAAGAAGCTCAAAATTGATGCTTGGTTTAGTTCTCGCAAGGCTACTGCTTCTATTCGTACAGCACTTAGTCATGTGGAGAATCTGATCACTGGTGTTACTAAGGGGTACCGGTACAAGATGCGTTTTGTGTATGCTCATTTTCCGATCAATGCTTCCATTACCGGCGGGAATAAGTCCATTGAGATCCGTAACTTTCTCGGCGAGAAAAAGGTTAAATTTTTTTCCCTTTTTTTGGTTATGTATTTAGCTTTTTGATGATAATTTAATTGAATTTTTGTTTGTTTAACTCTGTTGTTGGTACTTCTTAAATATTTGATTATTCACGGTGCTGTTGTATACCTATCGAGTTTGTTTGGTTAAAAGGAAAGTGCTTTTTGTGGAAATTAGCTTAGGTGAAAAATGTTTCTGGATCATTTTCATGTGTTTGGTTTATATGGTACTTGTATGAACTATAATGTGCATTATATTAGGTATAAAGATAGTGGTTTTGATGCTATACTCAAGCTATGTTGCTCAGACTCTCGTAAATGATGCTGCCACCTTGGTTTAGTCCTTCGATAAATGCACTACTTTTGAAGGATCTGAGCAACATAATACTAAGTTCTGATTTAAGCAAGTGATATGCTGTAAGAGTTGATGTTTGTAAGGGAAAATGACCTCTCCAACTAATGGGTGGAACTCAATTTGTTCCTTTGGTGGAAATTTTTCCTTGGAGAAAACAATTACCCCAATCCTAGATACTAATGCCTACCAAATACACTTCGATACACTTCGATCATGGCTTTTTCTACTTCATTAGCTGCTTGGTGATGACTTTTCAAATAGGAAGTGAAAAAGCATTGAGAAGCATTCTGCCCTTAGTTTATATCCCTTTAACATGTGTAGGTCACCTGGCAAGACTAATAGTCTGTATGTCCCTTAACCATGGTTTACTGTATACACGATTTATCTACTATGAGCTTTCAACGCGTTTTATTGTATTGATATGACTGTTTCAAGATTATACAAACGGTGAAAAAGGGTACTAAGAAAATGATATTATACCTTTAAGAAGGCATTCTTATTGTTTTTCTTTTAACTGTTTTCTCCTAGTAGGTCATAGCAAAAGAAGAGTTGTCCTAGATTGATTGGTATATTTGACTACTCTCTTCTTTTAAAATTAGAGAATGTAGAACTGATCTTTTAATGTAAATCTTCACGCTTCTTACCGGGTACTATGCTTGGGTGTTCAGTGATTTGAATGCTGTCGTCCTCATGACATTGTTGTCTCGGATTTCAGCTTGATGGACATCTAAATAACCTTTGAGAATGTTTACATTTTGGCTCTTACACTTGTTAATGTAAATTAAATGCAAGCCTGTAAGAGACTGACTTGTTTGCTGTGACTGTATCAGGTGAGGAAAGTTGATATGCTTGACGGTGTCACTGTTGTCCGCTCAGAGAAAGTTAAGGATGAGTTGGTTTTGGATGGAAATGACATTGAACTTGTCTCGCGATCAGCTGCCCTGATAAACCAAGTAAAGCTCCTTTTCTTTCTGTTAATTACATTTTTACTGTAATGTGTGCGTACTCTTTATAGTGAATTTCAAGTTCTTGCATACTGATTTACCATCTTTATTTTTTCTACAGAAATGCCATGTGAAGAAGAAAGATATCCGGAAGTTCCTTGATGGTATCTACGTCAGCGAAAAGGGAAGAATTGCTGAGGAAGAGTAGATAATTAGCATTAGATTTGTCTTGGTCTGTTTGTTCCCCATATTTTTGTTTTAAGCGCCGAGATTATATTAAGATTCCTTGCAATTTGAGTTTAGATTAAACAATTTTGATTTTAAGGTTTTCTTGCTGAAGTTTCTTTCTAGAGCAAGCAGCCGTTTGTTCTTGGAGTAAGGCATATGAATGTTTTTCTTGAAAGCAATTTGGTTATAGTAATTCTCAATGCTGTGATACAGTCTTTCTTGAGTTGCTATCCAGTTTCTCTATGCATTTTGAACCTCTTGGCACTATACTTGTTAAGAGAGGATGATTCTAGCAACTCTTCTACGTCAAGAGTTTGTTTATC
>JAJOOO010023134.1:0-15310 GCA_029582685.1 Solanum piurae | reverse complement strand
CCCATCTTTTCATTTATTTATGATTTAGCTTCCGCATCAGTTTATTATCTTTAGTATGCTCATGATCATGCCAGTAGGGTTAGCTTGGGATCACTTGTGGTCCTAGGTCCCGTGTCCGCGTCTCGGGGGTAGTCTCGGGGCGTGACACACATTTTGGAAAAAAATAGTCATTACCAAAAGCAAAATGATACAAAAAGGAGGACGTAACATTGTTGAAACTATATTTTAGCAAAGAGTAGTTAAAAGATACTAAAGTAGTACTAGTCATAAAGTTAGGTGAAAGGAAAACACACCATGTCAAAGTTTGACTACTATTCGTTGAATGAATTCCTAAAACTTGTCAAAAATATATAAACAATACTAGTAAGGGTACAATAATAACTATGCCTTAATCTCAAATGTATGGTTCCTTTGCAACCGAATTCCACTTTACCCGGGTTGAAATTTTCAATACTACTTAACAACTAGCTTAAACGAAGTGATATGGACATTAATGATCTATATAGCCAACCCCGACTTGTTTGGGATTGAGGTGGAGTTGTACTTTACAACAGCTATGAATCAAAAGCTAAACTAGTTGAGGTCGGCTATAGGAACACTCAATATCCATTCTGCTCCATTTGTAGCAGTTCCATTCCAACACTAAGATAATTATTATGAATTCTCTATTACTAAAGGTTATTTATATTTTCTACCAAAATGTAAACCAGTAATGAACAAAAAAGACTCCTGGCAAACAACATACTTAATAAAAGTGTTGCAACATAAAATAAACCTTAATCCTAACCACTGGAATTACTATGGATCATGTGCTTCATTTATATTTTGTTTTTTGCTAATTCAACAAGAATCTCAAGAACTTGTAAGTCCATTTTGACAATTTTGTCCATGTGATTGAATTGTTTATCTCATCCATTAACATTCAACCATCATAGTATTACACAGTTGCATGTGAACTTCTAATGTAGACATTTCCAAACTATAATTCAGGGCCTTCTCTCCTTTTATCTTCTACATGTGCTTTTTGTACCTTGTCATAATCATCATTTATTTTGTCTAGTTTTGTATGACCACACCATCATACCATTCACATTTTTACAACACTCAATTTTTTGATATGTCGGACCATTGATACCCAAAATTCTCGCCATACACCATCATTGGTCTCACAACTGTCATATAAAACTTATCTTTCACGCTGGTATGTATCTCCTTATCGCATACCACTCCTTTTCAACAGTAGGCTTTAACTTATGTGTTGCATCTTCGTCTATCAGACTATCACACTATTGACGTGGAACAGAGCCTACACATATGAATGATCTATGTGAACTCACACTGATGATCTCAGACCTGAATAAAGAAGTGTTGTTGTAACTTAACTATCAACCTAATACTAGTTTATCCTTACAGTAAGGAATTAATAAGAGAAATGATATCAAATATTTTGTAATGTCCAGAAATAGAGTGTCATATAAATTGGGAGAAAATAGAGTGTTGATAACAAGTTTTCAACAACAGAACCAATGATAGTTAGTAGCGGGATATGTATATGATTAAATTCTAAATTGAAAGCTAAACGTCAAGTAAAACTGATGAATCGTCAATCCTCTTCCAAAAAAAAGCAGAAAAACACAAGTAATTTTAGATTAAAACTTAGCACCTAAAAGCACAAAAATATGCATGGGACTTGAGTCCCACATCGGTACTGAACTGTGTCGCTATGGGGCTTATATAACCTTGGGCTCTCCCACTTCAATAGCTAGCTTTTGGGGTGTGATTCTACCTGAGTTATACAAAGGGTATGATAGCCACCCACTACTCTTCGTACATATCGTGCCATGAACGGTGATGCAGGTATTGCAGTGTTCGTCCGAGACTACCTATTTCTATTGCACAACCATGGAGGACGAGAGCTTGGTGGTTTGTTATGGTTCATTGCAAGGTATGAGACTTATTAATAACAGTTGTAAATTGAATTATATAATTTTATAATAGTATAGATAATAGTTTGCTTATCGCAAAAATTTATGGAATCAAACCAAACGATAGTACTGTGCACCCATCTTCTTAAAATCCAGGATACACCTCTTACAGAACAGTTCGCAAGGACGGAAATTGAGAGAAGGTGGCTTTCTGGAAGGATATATGGTGTGGGAAATGTCCTTTGAAGCAGACTTTTCCTGAGATATACAACCTATGCCAATATCAGGTGCTACTGTGGCAGACCTATGGACAGGACAAGGGTGGAACCTTCTTAGAAGGAACCTCAATGACTGGTAATAAACATTATAGCAGCTTTTCAGAATACAGTCCCTCAAAGCTTCATCCTACAGAAGAGAAGGGCAGCTTGGTGTGGAAGGTATTTAGCAAAAGTATTTTTACTGTCAGGTCAGCTTACAAAGACTTGACAGGAACAAATATTAAAGAGATAGGGTGGCCATAGAGATTGATCTGGAAGACCAAAACGCCTTATAAGGTAAATTATTTTACCTGGCTATTGGCAAAGGAAGCAGTCCTCACCCTTGAAAACCTGAACAAGAGGAAATTCAACCTCTGATCTAGATGCTACCTTTGTGAAGAACACGAAGAGAGAGTCAACCATCTCTTTTTACACTGCAAATGGACAGACCAGCTGTGGTAAATGTTCATCGACAAGAGGAAGATCAGGTGGGTGAAACCTGGGAGAATCAAAGAAGTGCTAAGAAGCTGGAATAGAGATGGCAATGCAGTGAGGAAGGAGAAGAGATGGAAGATGGTCCCTGCATGTATATGGTGGACTATATGGAAAGAGAGGAATCATAGATGTTTTGAAGGCAAAAAGAGCAACATACATAAGATTAGGACAGACTGCTTAGGCGTCTGTATTATTTTTGGTGTAAACAAGTAGTTATAGACAGCACAGAAGATGTTTTTAATGCAATTGATTGGGTGTGATTAGGTTTATAAGGATTCTGTAAAGTGACAACTTTTGTGATGAGAAACTACACTTTGCAGTATACCTGTGGACATATAATAGTGAAGTCTACCATTCTAAAAAAAACAAAAACAAATGATAGTACAGTGCACCCATCCTCATACAATCCAGGATACACCTCTGATAACCTGGAAGCCAATGCCGACCCCACACCTCTCTCTCTCTCTTTGTGTGTGTTCGGGGGGAGGGGGAAGGTCCCTGTCTACTAAAGCCATATGTTACTCAACTTTGCCAGTGATGTCTGATTTCTCATTAAAGGTAAGGTCATGAATATCCTACCTAATACAGTATATCCTTCCAACCCAATATCCATACATTTTTCAATTGCCTTCCAAATAATGTGAGGAAATTTAATTCTGAGATTTTGTCAGGCTGTTCTCCTAACTTTATTTTCATAAGTTTGAAAGCTCAAATGTACTTCTCTTTTGCATCTTCTGGATATTTTCAGTGAAACTTTTTACTTTGTCAAATTTTTTTTAAAATAATCCTTCCCATCAATCTCTCAAATTACTAATCATGTATATTTTACAGGTTAGATGCCCCGAAACCTAATTTTCTCATTGTAATTAGAAAAGACGGAATAACCGAGGCATTATTTACATTTAACATACGCAGGTAAAAAAAAAAAAAGCTGCAATAATTTTCCAAAAGAAGCTACATTCTCGATTAGAGCACAACTAGAAATGAAAATCGTCGCGATAACAAAATTATAAATCACAAGTAAATTAAAACCAATCTCGACAAAGATTTAAACTTAAAGAACAAAAAGATCTGCATTTGATCATACCTCACTACTAATTGAAATGCTGAAAACCAAGAAACAAAATTCAGATAAGCATAAATTCAGACCTGTATGGGAAAAACTCAATTGTTTCTGCAGTTCAATTCCATCAAGTGCCAAAAAAGGAGGAAAGAAAGATCCGCAAGGTGTACACAAATTCTTTTAATACCCACAACAACTTATGGAATCAAGATCCAACTCGAATAAAAATTTAAACCAAAAAACAACCTTAAAGAATGGAAAGAAAGACAGATTTAGAACATGCCTTCAGAACATAGGTGAACTGTTGCGAATGGCATACAAAGTTTGGGTAGTTTGTTCATTTTAATAGTGTGTAAAAACAAACTGGGTGAAAAATGTGGGATGATAGTGTAGCTGTGATGATGAGTGAGATTCAGATATGAGGAAAATGACGATAATAACCCCCACACGTTGGCAGGTGCTGGCTGTCAAACTGTAATCTGATTGAGGGCATCCAAATGTAAGTGCCATCATATCTACACCTACTGTAACTTAATTCTGGTCAACAGTTTTAACATTTTTTAGCTTACTAGGAGAATAGTTAAAAGTATGAGAATAGAAAAGTACAATGTTTTCTACATGTTTTAGACAAATGAAAAGAATTTCTTTTTCTTCCTATATAGAAAATATTTGTATTAAAATTTCTCTTTAAGAGAGAAAATAAGTCTTAGTCTACATTTTCATAATCACTCTTCACTTTATTATTTAGGTTTTTGGAAAAAAAAACATACACGCTTTTGTTCCTCGAAAATAGTCGAATTTGTGACGAGGTTAAGGTCACACAGATTGATTGACTAGCAAAATAGAGATTAAGTAGATATATAGTTTGGAAAGCGTGTAAAGAACAAGAATTTAATTAAATAAGCGAACAAAACGGTAAAATCGACAGTGTTATTGCTACATCTGTAGTTCAGGTGGCAACTTTGAGTGTTGATTCCGGAATCAGAGGTTTCAGTTCGAATGTTATCTTTGAGTTTGCCTAAAACGAGAAAAGGGTGAAAGAAAGCTTAAGGTTGAGAAAATATCAATATAATGCCTTGTAATGTAAGAATTTCAACCCATTTGCAAGAGAATAGTTCAGCAATTTATAGGCAACCAGTAGAGTACATCAACCAATGAAATTGCTCCACTTGGGCCTCATAGTATACCGTCCAATAGAAACGCTCTGTTTGGGCATTATACTGTTATGGATCATCTGTAATCCCGCCGTGATTTGCAGGATTCTGTATGGACTAGCTAACATGTCTATCTCTTCTTTCTTCTAACATGATTTCAGGGGGGTTTTCCGACCTACATACCTAAAGGGTTTCTATTACCCTAGCAAAAGTCCATTAGCAAGTTCAACAGGTTCTCAGACACAAGCGACTTTCAAAATCGGCTACCGTGGTTGAGGAGCATGTGGTGGCCTCCAACTCTATGCTGCAAAAGATATGCAAAAGCAATCATGCCTCACTCGTTAATCAGGGTGAAGAATAGCTCCTTTCTACCTCAATGGCAGGAACCACAGAACTCACAGTTGTGGAACATCAATGGTGATGAAATCGGTTGATGACAATTTGCCTCTTTCAAAGTCATCAGCCTCTCGGGTGACAACACTCGGACAGTTGGTTGATTGTTTAAGGAAATCGATAATGTCGAATTGGTTGGATATCGTTTCCACTACCTTTTTGTAACACATCGAAAGTGTAAAAGGTAACTTGGAAAGTTAAAAGTTGTAGAAAGTTGCTGGTACAGAGCTGGACGAGCCAGTGTACAGGCCGTGTGAGATTCTACGGCTCGTAGATGGCAATTGTGGTCAGTGCCTTCGAAGTTTGGAAAATGTTGAGTCTCGGATCAAATCATACAAGCCACCAGTAAGGCTCGTGGATGGATTGATGATCCGTAGCTGGTCCCGTGGTTGTAGCCTTTAGAAATGTGAAATTTCAGTACCTGTGTTCTACGAAGGTTCCATACGGACCGTTTTAGGAAATACGGTTCGTACAAATGACTCGTGGTTGGTGAGCTAAACTTAGGGTAATTTCCAGACTCTTGTTCTATGAGGAGGCTACACGGACAATACAAGAGATGACAGATCATGGAAGAGGGTACAGACCGTAGATGGGTCTGTGGAGTGTGTTCGACAATTTAATTCTTAGGGTTATTTGGGTCTTTTCCTACTCTTTTTATTCTATACTACGTCATTTTAGGCATATTTTGGAGACCTATAACTGATTCTAAGACCCAAGCCCCTCCCAGCTCACTCTCATTCTCTCAAACTTCAATTTTCTCTCAAGTCTTCCTCTCCAAGCAAGCTAGGGTTCAAGTATTCCAAGCCTCCATTGAAGACTTCCATTAGGGCTTTGATCAAGGTATGTGGGAAATTCATCAATGGGTTCCTCTTCACCCATTGAGTCCCAAAGAAACCTAAATTTCTACTTTATGATTCTTAACCAATTCTACGGTTTTCATGATTCTTCCATGGGTTCAATTGATTTCAAGTTTATTCATTATGATTGATCTTATTATGCATGATTTGATCATATTTCAATATTTTTGATGATATTTTCATGAACCCATGTCATGCAAGTAATTTATGATATGATTCAAGCTTTGTTGATTTGCATGCATTACAATATGAAAGATTTTATGAATCAAGGATGCTTTCGAATAAATTATCAATCAGTTTTTATGAAAATCGAGGCTTTGGATTGAAGTACCTCCTTTATGAAAGAATGAAATGATTTAGATACTTCTGATTGGAGTAATTCTTACTATGAAAAGACTCATGATTCAGATGCTTTCAATTAAAGTGTCCCTTATGAATATGTGATGAAATCATAATTTTAAAGGAGTTATTCTTATGATTATATATGAATGATTTGGTATTACTAGATTCTTACCATTTCAAAAATTATGAATATAAATAAGAATATGATTATGATTATGCATGTTTCCCATTGAGAGTTTACTTAGCACCAAGTTGGACTGGTGGCGATTACTAGGTCCCAGAACTACATGCCCCGTAGGATATGTCCCGATTGGACAATAGCTAGTGGATCCACCTAAGCTCGTGATTCTGGTTCTTACCTTGGCAAGTAGGACACTTTTTTCGGTGTGGGAGTACTGAGTAGTACACTAAACTACATGTTATAACTCACATGGTTTACGTTGGTTAACGATAACTCCCACAAAGATTTATGACTTCCTGAAAGACTTATGTTATGATTATGATTTAAAGAAGAGTGCATGACCTTGTACTATGTTTTATGAAATCATATGATCTAATTTATGTTATGTTTACTTGGTCATTGCATTACCATTTTTTCAGACTTATCATGCTATCATGTTATACTCATGCACCTTTCCCATATTCAGTACATTCCGAGTGCTGACCACATACATTTCTTGTGCTTATATTGTTTTATAATATAAGTTCTGACGCACATCACTCAGGTCGCGGTTAGCATTGGATCCTATCAGCTTGATAGAACTTGGTGAGTCTTCATGGTTCGCGACATGACCACACTTATGCTTCGTGTCATTAAGACTTATTTTCGTTTTCAGATTGTTCAAGTGAGCTAGGGCTTGTCCCTGTCACTCTTATGAAGGGCTTGTGGTCAAACATAGTATTTTCACATTATGGTCTTTTTACGTTGATTCAGTATCATGATGAGATTTCATTCGAGACTTTGATTCCGCTTATCTCTTTATCTCAGCTATGTATGCCTTTTTAGTGTCATGTTATGTCATATGGTTCGCTTGGAGTCTCTTGAGATTCTAAGTACCATGTCACGTCTAGAAAATAGTCTTGGGTCGTGACAATTCTGCTCCAACCGACAATAAATTTGGGCAAATGAGATAAATGCCTCATCATCGTCTTATGTTGCTCCTCAAAAGCCGACCTCATCCATTTTTGCTACAATTACTCGGACCCCACCTACGACTGCAAAACCTTACTAAACTTTCAAGACCTATGTTTCTAGATACAGGTTAGCAAATACCTTCCCTGCTCCGGTGCAACATGCAAACAAAAAATGAATTTTCACCTTTTGTTGGTTTATGAAAAGGCTCACATTCTTTAGAATCGAACGCGGTGGCCAATTATTTAAAACCTTTGATTACTAAATAATATCTAGGCAAGATGGACGAGGTTTACCTTGCGTGCTTGTTCAATGCAGCTACTCAAGCTTGCGCTCAGGTAAATACATTTCCCAACAATTTTCCATTCATCTCATTCTTTCACTTTTATCATACACTAACATTTGAGTTTTCTTATCATGGTAATGTTTTGATTTAATAAAGGGATTCGAAGGATGTTACAAGAATAATTTGAGCCGACTCGAGATCATGAAAGGCTAATAGAGAAATTGTCAGCAAGGGATGTCAATTTTGCTCAAGAGGAAGCCGATTGTTTAAGTTCAGAGGTGGCTGAACTCAAAAAAAAAATGATGGTCAAGCAAGCAGAAGCCCTTGATACCGGTGTCCAAGGAGAACCCAAGCTCGAAGAAGATCAGCGGCCCTAAAGGTAGCCTTTGTGGAAAAAACTAAGTAAGCAGTTAAGTTGGAGGCCTGGGTCTAGAAAATCGAGGAAAGACTGGCCAAGGAACTTACTAAAGATGATTTTCTGAACTTGTATTGTATGTCAAGTCAAGGGGAATTAACGATCCAATAACATTAGGGAGACACATGGTGGAAAGGTTTTTTTGGATGTGAGAATTGGAAGGAATTTCCATAATTGAGAGGTGACTGAGCTCCATAGGTTGATAATGCTCCTTCATAGGCAAGACAATCTGATGGATAAACCTGATGCACTATGGTAGGTTTTGGGGAATCATGGAGTTTTCTCTATAAAATCTTCTCTATTTTAGTGAAAGAAAATCCATATGGTTTTTACAGCAGCTCGAGAGGAGTGAGACAGGGGGACCCTTTATCCCTTATGTTGTTCATTTTAGTTATGGAAGCTTTAAGTAGAATGATTGATAAAGTTGTGGCAGCAAGATATTTGAGGGGGGGTTTGTTGTAGTGATAGGGGGGCATAGTGCAGTGGCCAGTGAAGGTGTCTCGTCTTTTGGTTGCAATGACACTCTAGTGTTTTGCAATGCTGGCAGAGCCCATATCCTATTTGAGACACGTGTTGACAAGGTTTCTGGTTGTGTCAGGGCTAAAAATCAATCTTAAAAAAATATGAGATTACACTAATTGGCAAAGTGGAGAATGTCGAGGCTCTAGCACATATTTTGAATTGCAAGGTTGGGGCTCTACCAACTACTTATTTGGGGCTTCCACTATGAGCATCTAATAAAGACAAAGCAGTTTGGAATCCATTGATAGAGAGGTTAGAAAAAAGGCTTGCAGGTTAGCAGAAGAGGTACTTATCCAAAGGGGGAAGGAAGTGTTAATTAAGAGCACGTTGTCAAGCATTCTACATACTTCTTGTCCTTGCTACAAGTGTTAGTATCACCAACAAAGAAGTTGGAAAAAATGCAGAGAGATTTTGTATAGAATGACTCGAGAGGGGAAAAGAAGTTTTATTTGGTAAACTAGAAGTCAGTTACCACACCAAAATGTTGGGTGGTCTTGGAATAAAAGATCTTGGGGTCTCTAATTAGGCGCCTTGAGGAAAGTGGTTATGGAGATTTGGGTAGAGGTTAATGTTTTTTGGAAAGGGGTGTTTGCGGGGAAGTATGGGGCTATGGCGGCGAGGGGGGTAGAGGACAAAAATTGCAGCGCTTCCAAATGGTTGTGGGCTATGGAGGAATAGTTTGAAGGGGTGGGAAGAGTTCAATGAGAATACTTCTTTTTTAGTGGCGAAGGGATTATGGTTAGTTTTGGGGATCATAGATGGTGTGGAAACAATATTTTGGGTCTCTCTTTCCCTAACAAGTATAGGAGTTCTTACCATGAAAGATATTGATTATACAATTATGGAATAAACAAGGGATATAAGTGTTATGTTATTTGAGGTTTAGAAGAAATTCACAAGATTGGGAAGTTGGAGAATTTCAAAACTTGGTTTGTTTGCTCCACCAACAAAAAATTACTATGAGTTGTCCGGATGTTTAGAAGAAATTACTTGAGAAATAGCCTCTTTTCCCCTTATTTCTTTTTGGTGCACCCATGAAGTTACTTTTTGTATAGATGATTGGGTGCCTTTTGTAGAAAATCATGTATTTTTATAAGATTTTCTACTTTTTGGTATACATTGTGTATACAGGCTCGGAAATGCTCTTGTTAATAATATTCTTACTTCATCTAAAAGAAAATGAGAAACTTTTCATCAGAGAGAAGGATGTGTTTCCATGTGTTGCAATATGGACATTGCAGGTGCTGAGGAAGGTGTGCCTGTCCTCTTGGCTAGCGCCTAGCAGTTAGAGGGGTAATTTTGAAAGCGAAAAACTATAAGAAGCGGAAGGTTATATGTGCCATCTGGTGTTACATGTATAAGGAGGTAGGTTAAGAAGTGGATCATCTTTTCATTCATTGTACCTTTACCATGAGATTATGGTGGGACATGCTTTGGTGGTTCAGAACTTCTTGGGCATTGCCAAAATTGTGAAACAGATTTGATGTTTTGTTAAAAAAGCAGAAAAAGGTGAAGAAGACATAGGACATGGAATTTGGTCCCTGTTGCGTTGATGTAGGTAGGTTATTTGGAAACAGAGAAAATGGAGAGCTTTTGAGAGGTAGAATCGAGTTTTTCTCAGGGAAGGAATAGCCTCTGGTCACTTATTTTCTTTTGTTGCACCCATAAAATTCATTGTTGTATAAAAGAATGGGTGGATCTTGTAGAGAATCAAATTTTGTAGATTTTTTATATTTTGATTTTTTTTTTGTATATGGCCCGCTCGCCCATGTTTATGAATGAAATACATTTACCTTATAAAAACAAAAATATATTGTGTCTAGATATGGGATGGATGATCAATGGATTACCAAAGAAATGAAGAATCCCTACGGGGTGGGGAGTATGGAGATGTATCAAAAATCAGTGGCCCAAAATTTGGGGTAATTCCAAAATTAAAGTAGGTAATGGAGAGAAGACATATTTCTGGAATGATGTGTGGGTTGGTCAGCTCACTTTGAAGCAAATGTTCCCTGACATCTAAGACCTGAACCAACAAAAGTTGGCAAAAGTTTTAGGAGTTAGGAACAATCGAGGTTGGAATCTTACTTTCACAAGACTTCTTAATGACTGGGAGGTAGACAGATTAACAGAATTCTATTTTGTTGGTCCAACCAGTCATATGTGAATAGTTCTACTGCTTTCTTAGATTTTGTTAGCACTTTAACTCTAGAGATACATAGTCATCTTTAAGTCTTCTCTAATTTTTTTTATTTTGTGGCTGGCTCTCGGGTCTCAACTTTTATCATGTAATGGAGCTAGCATATCTACTTTTGTACTCTTTGCATCTTCTTGATGCCGGTAATGAAACAACTTACTTCATTAAAAAAAAAAATCTATAACATAATTGAACAGGCCAAAAACTTCTCCATAAATGAGGGCACTCTACTTTGGATGAAGGACAAGAAAGGGAAATTTATTGTGAAATCAGCCTACAAATATTTTGACAATTCAATACAAATATTTGAATCGTGGCTTTGGAAGATTATCAGGAAAGTCAAGATACCTCACAAGGTGGCATGTTTAACCTAATTATAGGCTAAGCACGTTGTTCTAACACAGGATAATCTAGTGAAAAGGGGCAGTCAGTTATGTTCTAGGTGTTTTTTGTGAAACTGAAACAGAGACGATAAATCATCTTTCTTACATTGTAAAGTGACTGAACAACTTTAGCAGATCTTCATCAAATTAAGGGGTATCAGGTGGTCTATGCCAAGAAGTACATCAGCAGTTCTAGCATGCTGGAATAGAAATGGTAACCTATGAGGACACAAGGAGAGATGGAAGATTGTCTCTGCTTGCATTAGTGGACAAAATGGAAGGAGAGAAATCAGAGGTGTTTTGAAGATATTTCAAGATGTTGAAAAGGAATTGCTTGGTGATTTTCTATTTTTGGTGTATCCATGAACTTGCTAACGAGATAGAGGACATTACACATGTTTTAGACAGTTTATAGGTGGTAGGTTTTGTTTCATTTATACTGCTGTTGTAATAACTACTGAAATACACTATTGGTTAAGTGTATTTCTTGTTTATAATACCAGTTCAAAATAAATCTCATGTGAGAACTGGGATTTCTTCTTCTTCTTCTTCTTCGTTTTTGAGAAAGAGGACAAATGAGCTATATATGTGTAATGACCCTCCAGGTCATTTCTGTGTACCCGTCTTCTTTTCGTCGTTTAGAGCATTCCTATAGCGACCCCAAGTCATTTATGACTTGCTGGCACTGACTGTTTGGTCGCCTGGTCGTTTGTTTGGGTTTTATGCCTGTTTCCTTGTTTTGGAGATTTTGAAACTTAAATAGTTGACTTTAGTCAAATGGCAGGTAAACGACCTCATAATGGAATTCTGATGGTCCCATCAGCTCCGAAATGCTCAAATTAGGCTAGTAGCATGGTTGACACGAGTATCGAGGCCTTCGGTGTGAGTTTGGACCATTAGGCGTTTTAGCCTTCGAAATTTGGCCTAAGGTTGACTTTGGTCAACATTCTTGAAAAACGCGCTCAAATGAAAATTTTGTCAGCGCAGTTAGTTTCGAAATGTTGAGTTTGGTCTAGAACGACCTTTCGTTCGCTTCCCGAGGCCTCCGGACTCATTCCGAGCCCCTCGGTGGATTTTGGTTAAAAATGGCCTTTGAGTGTGGGACCCACTTTTTGTCAAGATGACCTCGTATGGAAATTTCAGTGGCTATTTTGAGTGGTTTTTTGAGGAGAACGTCGTGATATTGTCGGAATTCACTGTAGACCTCCCGTTTCTGGTAAATTTACTGATTTCAGCTCCTGTCCCATTTCTAGTTCTTGAGAAAATCCGGGTTTTGGTTGCATGTTGATATTGTGATGTTTCTGATCCCCGAATTGTGTCCCATTTTGGGACATGAGCTCGGGGAACTGATTAGGACCTATTTTTGAGGTTAATTCCGGAATTTCCAGCGCGGGTCCCACTTTCCCCATTTTGACCCTGAAATTGGTCAGTCTTCGTTTCTTGCGATTTTAGTGTCAAAACGATCGTAATAACGTTGTGACTCTAATTTTGATAGCGTGGCAGCGTTCCGAGGCTGTTCGGAAAAGGAAAGCTCCGGAGAAGTGATTTTGGAGCGCACGTGATTTGCCTGCAGGTAGGCTACGACTTCCTTCTCTTAGATTGAGCTCGAGAATGTGATTGCATGTTGATTAGTTGGGATTTGGGATGGGTAGTTATTGAATCATGCATAGGTGTTTAGAAATCATGTTTTCGGCCTATTTCAGGAATTATCGGGTAACTGTGAGCATGCTATGTGTTATTTATTGACCCTCTTTGCTATGTGGAGTACTTGTATGCTTGATTACTGTTTATTTGAAGCATGTTGGGCCTTAGTTTAGGTTTGACTAGGGCTTGCCTTAGAAATGCATGATTCGAAACCGATAGGCCTTAGTTTTACCCCGACGTTGCTCAGCCAACTTAGATCCCTATAGACTGGTGTAGCAGACTTGAGTCTGATAGTTTGGGCCTTATCTAGGCGATACGCTTGCTCCGACGATAGTTATCCTTATTTCTCCGATACTACGACTTCACGAGTTACGTCGGCGACAATGGGTTCCGCTCCGCAATTTGAAGTTGGTTTTCGATTCGGTTCCAATGACTTACATTGATTGGCTAAGTGTGGACGACGTTCCATGGACACTTGTGATTATGGATCAATTGGGACTCTTTCAGCAGCTACATTCGCACCTTTGTCGGGTATCCGAATCCAAGCTCTGACCTCGACCTCATTGTTATTTTCGAAGAGCATCCGGTTCAAGGCCCGGCCTCGATCACTCGGATACTTATATAGAGCATCCAGTTAGAGGTCTGGCCTCGATTACTTGATACTTATATAGAGCATCCGGTTAGAGGTCCGGCCTCAGTTACTTGATACTTGTGATTGGTTACTTGGATACTTATATAGAGCATCCAGTTAGAGGTCTGGCCTCAGTTACTTGATACTTGTGATTGGTTACTTGGATACTTATATAGAGCATCCGGTTAGAGGTCCGACCCCAGTTACTTGATACTTGTGATTGGTTACTTGGATACTTATATAAAACATCCGGTTAGAGGTCCGGCCTCAGTTACTTGATACTTGTGATTGGTTACTTGGATACTTATATAGAGCATTCGGTTAGAGGTCCGGCCTCAGTTACTTTATACTTGTGATTGGTTACTTAGATACTTATATAGAGCATCCGGTTAGAGGTCCGGCCTCAGTTACTTGATACTTGTGATTGGTTACTTGGATACTTATATAGAGCATCCGGTTAGAGGTCCAGCCTCAGTTACTTGATACTTGTGATTGGTTACTTGGGTACTTCTGGTGAGCATCCGGTTCGAGGTCCGATCTTTGTACTATCAAATTCTACTAATTGGGGTTGAGGTTCTTAGGTTCTTAGATACAGTTCTCTTTAGTTATAGTTATTTTGTGTACTCGTCACGCTTATGGGGTCCGTTCGGGTTTTTATTTAAACTTGCGCATGAGTGTACCTTCTGGGCTTATGGGGGTCCAGTTAGGTGTAGTTAGCTTATAGATTACTTTAGTTAGTTCTTTCTACACTAGTGTGCATTCCATTGTATACTTAGACTTCCGTTCTTGACCTCTGTTTGTGTTATTCCTTCTTTTCATATTGCCTTTACTTTTCAAGTTCAGTCGGCCTATGATGCCTACTGGGTACCTGTTATTTTGGTACTCATGCTACGCTCTGCATCTGTTTTCGTGATGCAGGTCTGAGCACCAGTGGCCAGCGTTGATATCGAACTTGGAGTAGTCTAATCCGAAGATGGGGTGAGCACATGGCGTTTTGTACTATTTCAGTCTCCATCTGTATATATAGACTTGTCTTTTGCCTTTCGAGACAATCCAATTTTGTGGTCCACTTTTGGGACTTGTACTCGTTTTGTTAGTAGCTCTGTACTAGTGACTTCCATGTTCTTTGTAACACCCCGTATTCGAAACAGACCAAAAATGCAGATTTTGAGAAGTTGCAGGTGCAACCTACGGTTGCCACCCACGGACCGTAAGTCAGACCACGGCCCGTGCTGGTGGTCCGTGGTTCACCACTGCAGCCTCTCTCCAAACCCAGCTCAGAAATTGGCTAAGTTTCGACCCACGGACAGACCTACGGTCCGTAGATCAGACCACGGTCCGTGGTCTGTGTCCGTGGATCAAAACCTCTTCTACCCAGCCTCTGACACAAACTACGGTCGACCAGCATGGACCGTCATTCGATCCACGGTCCGTAGGTCTGACCGTAGATGAGAGTCAACAGTCAGTTTGCTGAAAATTATTGATGGGTCAACTTCAGATGGTCATAACTTTTAGTACAAAATGAATTGTGTGTCCCATTACCTATGATATGATAGATAATTGAATTATCTTTCCAACGCCACCGAGTTTGCTTAATTCCGACCTCCGAGTAAA
>JAJOOO010023133.1:0-23246 GCA_029582685.1 Solanum piurae | reverse complement strand
AAATTAAAAATAATAAAATCTTATTTAAGATCGACAATGTCTCAAGAAAGATTAAGTGGTTTGGCTATATTATCGATTGAAAAGGAATTATTAGAAGAGATTGACTACACAAAAATTATTAACAACTTTGCATCTCAAAAAGCTAGAAAAATAGATTTAAAATAAAAACATTTATAATTTTTTTTAAGGCCTCTAGTTTGATTTTGGCCTTAGGCCACCAATGGGTTTGAGCCGCCCCTGGACTGAGAAATGATATTCAATATACATTTGCAGGCATCCAGCAAGTTGGAATAGTTTAAAGGGAAAATGCATAAGTAGCCTCAGCCTATGCCCAAAATCCCTGAGACACACCTAACCTTTATTAAGGTCTTATTACCCTCGAACTTAGTTTATATATAATTTTCTACCCAGCGCATGTTGACAATTTTTTCAATATACTTTTGCAGGCATCCAGCAAGTTGGAATAGTTTAAATCAGAAGAGAGTAGTAACAAAAAAAATATAATATGGTAATTGAAGAATAAAACAGTAGGAAAGTAATAGTAACAAAACTAATAAGGAAACCTAAGTTGCACTCTTCAATTTTGGATCTGACCTCTAGATCTGCACCCGAGTGCGAGCAACTTAGAGGAAAACTAGATAACGCTCGACTTAATTTGTTAAATAACTCAATAATATGGAGCCCAAATGTAATTTTCTAACTTTGTTTCGTTTTGTATTTCTTTCCACAAAAATATTGAACTTTCAACTTCACACATAAAATCAGTTAAATTTGGCTTACCTTCCCCTCCAAAATAACCTCTTTAAAAATGGCACAAATGAAGAAATTGCACTGACCCAAATGAGAAAATCAGTTGAAAAGCTTGGATCTTCCACTGATGTAAAAAAAAATTGAGTCCCCTTTTCCTCTTTTAGTGTAAAGTTCAAATCTTTGTACTGATAATCAGTTTTGATTGTTTTTTTTTTTAAAAAAAATACCCCCTTTTTCCTCTTTCAGTGTAAAGTTCAAATCTTTTTACTGATAATCATTTTTTTTTGTAGTTATGGAGAGCAACAGTTATGAGGTTCTTGATTGCAAGAGTAACTTCTTTTCCCCCATAGTAAAGTTTCCTCCTCTTCTTTTTTTCTCAATACATTGCATTTTTGGTTATTGTTATTGTTGTTGTTGTGGTGGGTTAGTACATAAATGTTGATCTTGTTTGTGCTTAATTATTATTTCAGAAAGTCACGCTTCTTCTTGATTCCAATTTTTTTCGACAAAGAAAGTGACAATACCTAACCATAGTTATTTTTCAAAGTTGTGATAAAAAAGTGGCTCATTACAGTATGAATGTAGTTTGGGCAAGTTGTATGACTTTGGGCCTGATTTTAACAAACTATTCCAACTTGCCTTTTGGTACCATTGACTTCAATCAAAATAATTCAGAATTCTCTATTCTAACCATCCACCAACCTCACAAAGAGAAACAGACACAAAGAGAAGACTTCTCTTTACATAGCCTAAAAAGTCTTGCATTCCCATCCTTCTAATTTCATATAGAATTGGCTTTGGCCTTCCGGCATCTAAATCAACAACTCATAACTTCCTCCTACTGTCCTGTTTAGTAAGAAACTAACAAACAGCGATATGGCGGCGTATGCTGCTGTGACTTCACTTTTGCATACCCTGGATAATCTATCTCAAACTCATACATCACATTCTCTTCTTTACAAAAAAGAGCAAACTGAAGTCCTCAGTGAGAAGTACACCTTCCTTAAAACCTTTCTTAACGATTTTACAAATATCTTCCATGAAGATATAAAGATGAAGCATCTGAAAAGGATGATCCAAGAAGCTGCTAATGGAGTGGAAGATACCATGGACTCACATGTATATGATAGCTCTGTCGTAGTACAAAGCAAGCGAGTACGAAGAAAGGCTGATATGATCTTTCAGCAAAACTTGGAATATGCAATTGAGGAAATTGGTTTGATACAACGAGAGGTAATGAAAAAGATAAAGGTCAGCAGTTTTAACAGCAAAATCTCACATTCAAGAGATATTTCCTCACAGTTCCCTTTGGATCACAAAGATATAATCGTTGGACTAGATGAATATTTACTAAAGATAAAAGATCGACTCATTGTGCAATCGTCAAGACTCGAAGTTGTCCCCATTATAGGGATGGGTGGTATTGGCAAGACCACACTGGCTAGAAGAGTTTATGATGATTCCTTGATTGCATACCATTTTTATGTTCGAGCATGGACAAATGTATCTCAAGAATTTGACACTAGAGAAATTTTTCTTGGTATTCTTCGCTCCATTGGCGCAGTCAACGATGAAGTAGAAAGAAACAGTACTAATGAGCAATTGGCTGAAAGAGTTTATCGAAGTTTAAAAGGGAGGAAGTATCTCATTATCCTAGATGATATGTGGTCCATCGAGGCTTGGAAGCATGTGAGGAGATCATTTCCGGATGATCATAATGGAAGTCGAATCGTGTAAACCACGAGGATTGTAGATGTTGCATCTTGTGCTTGCTCTGGCAATTCCCTTCACCAGATGCGCTTTCTGAGTGTGGAGGAAAGCTGGACTCTTTTACGCGATAAGGTCTTTGGGAACGGTAGGTACCCTCCGGAATTGGAGAAAATTGGGAGGTACATTGGCCACCAGTGTCAAAGGTTGCCACTTGCAGTTGTTGCAATTGGTGGACTACTTTCCAAGATGAGCAAGGAAACAAGTTCTTGGGAGAACGTTGCAGAAAAGGTAGGATCACTTATGACCAGTGACACTATGGATTGCTTGAACATACTTTCTTTGAGCTACAACCACTTGCCTCAGTACTTGAAAACATGCTTCCTTTATATGGGAGTTTTTGCAGAAACTCGTGAGATTCCGGTTTGGAAGTTAATAAAGTTATGGATTGCTGAGGGCTTCATCAAGAAAGTTCAACATAAAAATCTAGAAGATGTGGCAGAGGAAAATTTGAGGGAGTTGGTTGATAGAAGTTTGGTTTTGGTGGGGAAGTGTACTTCCCTAGGAAAAATCAAGACTTGTAAGATGCATGATCTCGTTCGAGATATGTGTTTGAGAGAAGCCCAATATGAGAATTTTATTCACTTCAAAACAAGGTATGACCACGATGATCTTCTAGAAAACTTTAATTGTCTACGTCGTGTAGTTGATTTCAATAATTATGGATACAGTGAAATTCCTAAACTTATGCCACTCACACATTCTGTTTTCTTCAAATATCCACACTTTTTTTGTTTCCTCTCACAGTCAAGCTTTAGATTACTTAGGATATTAGATGTTTGCTTTACATCTTTTTTGTACTGTAGTCAGTCCATATCAGAACTTGTTCATTTGAGGTATCTTGTTTGTCCGTCCTTCGATGGTCTTGTGCAATCACTATGCAAGCTACGGAATATACAGAACTTAGTTATTCATGATTTAAATTTAACTGGTTTACATATGAGAACCCAGTCGCTACCATGGGAAGTTGTGAATATGCCTCAACTAAGACATATCCATACAAAAAAGTTTAGTCTTTTCATACCCCCACCTACATCACTAATTGCTGAGAGGGAGAATCACTTACAAACGTTAACCGGATTGGAGCCCTCATCTTGTAACGATGAGGTGTTTCTAAGAATTCCAAATTTGAAGAAGTTGGGAATATTAATTGTTGATGATTCAGACACTACTAGGAAGTGTTATTGTCTTGATAATCTTGTACATTTAACTCAGCTTGAGAAGCTCAAAGTTGAGTTCAGCAAGAGTTATCTGCTAATTTTTAGGCGGATTAGCGAAGGTTGGGTGGACCTTTCTTGTCTACACATTCCACATTATGACAATTTCCCACCAAACCTTAAGAAGTTAACATTGTGCGGAACTTACCTACAATGGGAAGACATGAACATTCTCAAAAAATTACCTAATCTTGAGGTGCTCAAACTCAAACATCATGCCTTTCACGGACTAATTTGGAAACTAAGCGATGAAGACGAAGATGGATTCTTTCAGTTAAAGTTTTTACTTCTTGAGAGTTTGCATCTGAAGCAATGGGAAGCAACAAGTTATCATTTTCCAAGCCTTGAGCACTTAGTCCTAACAGATTGCTATTCATTGGAGCAAATTCCTTTGGACTTTGCAGAGATTCAAACACTACAGCTGATTGAACTACACAAATGCATGCTTTGTGTTCTTATTTCAGCAGAGCAAATACAAGAGGAGCAACAAAGCTTGGGAAATGATGACCTCGTTATTCGTGTGAACTATATACGTGAGTAGCATTAATCAAAAAGGTAAACATTTTTTAAAAGCATAAAGATTATTTTTTTTCTGAATTTTTCTTACATAGCTCTTATCTTGGATACCTTTTTCTTTCTTATAAAGTTAGTGTCAATACAAAATATTATTTTTGATTAGCTTGATTCGTTCGAATTCTCAAATTGATTTTTATATTCATCATTTTCATTTATTTATACTATAAAATGTGCTAATTACAAATGGTTTTGTGCATTGCAGATAAAGCGATTAGTTAATGGAGATTACCATAACGTATACTCAAGAAAGACAAGAAGTTGATTACTCTTTGCAGAAGTTGATCTTTCCTGTCTGTGTATTTTGATTTCCTTTTTCAAATTCTGGGAAGTGGGAAGTATAGTTGATGAAAATTTCTGATTCCAACATGTTTGAGACTGAGGCGTAGTTTAGTGAATTGTATATCTGGATATAATTTAGTAAACATTCATCAGAAAGAATGCATTTGTGTTGGAATGATTATATATTTGAACAACTTCTCTTCGTTGCTCGTACCACCATGTCGAATCAATATATAAACATAGGAGGATTTATTTGCAGGTTTTGTCCAAAAACAGGCACCTTGTTATTATAATTAAAATTAACAAGCATTTTCCTTCAAGGATCAAGTTCAATTATTCTGAGCATGTTCAATGGATAACGGGGATGGAATAGTGGTTGGATGATAAGGACACCCTATCTTTAGAGATAAAGAAGTGCATGAACTTTTTGTATGTCGTTTGCGTACTATTTTTGAAACATTCTCAGTTGTTTTACTGGGGTAGAATCGACGTATAGTGTTTATGAACAAGTAGATGTAATCATTGAGTTCTACAGTGACGACGGTGAAGTGAAATTTTTGAATTAAATCATGCTACTTTGAAAACCTATGGTTCTTCTTCATAGCAGTCTAAGGGGTTAGTTTACTTTTGGGCATGCTTCGTTTGCTTTGCTCTTCTTCTTCAGACACAATTGGCATGACCCTTGGTCTTGTTTGTGTTTTTCTTAGGGTTGTATTATCTAAAAGAGTCACAAATTCTTCTTTTTCCCAATTTTTTTCTACAAAGAAAGTGACTTTCTGAGATAAATAACTATTAATTGAGTGACCATATGAGAAATCAACACGTTTTCCTTTTAAGAAATATTCTTGTTGGTTCACTCAATGATGCCTTTTTATCTTTTATCATCTTGCTAATGGGACATTGGACAAGTCTTTAATTTAGACAATCTTGTAGTTAGTTGTTATGGAGTTTCAAATTCCATAGCAGAAACTCCAGTATATTGTAAAAACAACAACATACCTCAACAATAAAGAAAAGGATTTGAAGCATGGTAGCAAGAAAATATGACAGCAAGATACAAATCGAAGAAAAAGAAACAAAGTGCAACAATACTTGGCTACCTGCTAACCTTCTAACCTTATCCTTGACCTCAACACATTCCTATCTAGGGCCATATCCGAAGTAAACCTTGAAGAATTTCCAGTATGAATGTAGTTTGGACAAGTTGATAAGCCTCATTTGAAAAACTATTCCAACTTGCCATTTGGTACCATTGACTTCAATCAAAATAATTCAGGATTCACTATTCTAACCTTCCACCAACCCCATCACAACTCTCTTGGAGAGAAACAGACACAAAGATAAGACTTCTCTTTACATAGCATTAAAAGCCTTGCATTCCCATCCATTACATTGCCTTCTTTCATAAAGAATTGGTTTTGAGCATCTTCATCAAGAACTCAGAACTTCCTCCTACTGTCCTGTTTAGTAAGAAACTAACAAACAGCGATATGGCGGCGTATGCTGCTGTGACTTCACTTTTGCATACCCTGGATCATCTATCTCAAACTCATACATCACATTCTGTTATTTACCAAAAAGAGCAAACTGAAGTCCTCAGTGACAAGTACACCTTCCTTAAAACCTTTCTTGAGGATTTTACTAATATTTTCAATGAAGATATAAAGATGAAGCATCTGGAAAGGATGATCCAAGAAGCTGCTAATGGAGTGGAAGATACCATCGACTCACATGTATATGATAGCTCTGTTGTAGTACAAAGCAAGCGAGTACGAAGAAAGGCTGATATGATCTTTCATCAAAACTTGGAATACGCAATTGAGGAAATTGGTTTGATACAAAGAGAGGTAATTAAAAAGATAAAGGTCAGCAGTTTTAACAGAAAAATCTCACATTCAAGAGAGACTTCCTCACAGTTCCCTTTGGATCAAAAAGATATAATCGTTGGACTGAATGAAGACTTGCTAAAGATAAAAGATCGACTCATTGTGCAATCGTCAAGACTCGAAGTTGTCCCCATTATAGGGATGGGTGGTATTGGCAAGACCACACTGGCTAGAAGAGTTTATGATGATTCTTTGATTGCATACCATTTTTATGTTCGAGCATGGACAAATGTATCTCAAGAATTTGACACTAGAGAAATTTTTCTTGGTATTCTTCACTCCATTGGCGTGGTCAACGATGAAGTAGAAAGAAACAGTACTAATGAGCAATTGGCTGAAAGAGTTTATCGAAGTTTAAAAGGGAGGAAGTATCTTATTGTCCTAGATGATATGTGGTCTATCGAGGCTTGGCAGCATGTGAGGAGATCATTTCCGGATGATCATAATGGAAGTCGAATTGTGTTGACCACGAGGCTTGTAGATGTTGCATCTTGTGCTTGCTCTGGCAATTCCCTTCACCAGATGCGTTTTATGGAGGAAAGCTGGACTCTTTTACGTGATAAGGTCTTTGGGATCGGTAGCTACCCTCCGGAATTGGAGAAAATTGGGAGGTACATTGGCCATCAGTGTCAAGGGTTGCCACTTGCAATTGTTGCAATTGGTGGACTACTTTCCAAGATGAGCAAGGAAACAAGTTCTTGGGAGAATGTTGCAGAAAAGGTAGGATCACTTATGACCAGCGACACTATGGATTGCTTGAACATACTCTCGTTGAGCTACAACCACTTGCCTCAGTACTTGAAAACATTCTTCCTTTATATGGGAGTTTTTGCAGAAACTCGTGAGATCCCGGTCTGGAAGTTAATAAAGTTATGGATTGCTGAGGGCTTCATCAAGAAAGTTCAACATAAAAATCTAGAAGATGTGGCAGAGGAAAATTTGAGGGAGTTGGTTGATAGAAGTTTGGTTTTGGTGGGGAAGCGTACTTCCCTAGGAAAAATCAAGACTTGTAAGATGCATGATCTCGTTCGAGATATGTGTTTGAGAGAAGCCCAATATGAGAATTTTATTCACTTCAAAACAAGGTATGACGACCACGATGATCTTCTAGAAAACATTAATTGTCTACGTCGTATAGTTGATTTCAATAATTATGGATCCAGTGGAATTTCTATATTTATTCCACTCGCACGTTCTGTTTTCTTCAAACATCAATACAATTTTTCTTCCCCCGCACGATCAAGGTTTAGATTGCTTAGGATATTAGATGTTTGATTTGTTCCTTTTTTTAACTGTTCTCAGTCCATATCCGAATTTATTCATTTGAGATATCTTGCTTGTCCGTCCTTCGATGGCCTTGTGCAATCAATATGCAAGCTTCGGAATTTACAGAACTTAGTTATTCATGATTTAAGCTCATTTGCTTCACTTATAACAACCCAGTCCCTAGCATGGGAAGTTTTGAATATGCCTCAACTAAGACATATCCATACAAAAAACTTTAGTCTCTTCATACCCCCACCCACATCATTAATTGCTGAGAGGCAGAGTCACTTACAAACGTTAACCGGGTTGATGCCCTCATCTTGTAACGATGAGGTGTTTCTAAGAATTCCAAATTTGAAGAAGTTGGGAATTTTAGTTGTTGATGATTCAGACACTATTGGGAACTGTTATTGTCTTAATAATCTTGTACATTCAACTCAACTTGAGAAGCTCAAAGTTGAGTTCAAAGAGAATCTTCTGCGTTATATTTTGAAGAGACCAGATTGGAAGGAACCTATCTCTCCTCGACTATGTATTCCACATTGTGACAGTTTCCCACCAAACCTTAAGAAGTTAACATTGTGCGGAACTTACCTACAATGGGAAGACATGAACATTCTCAGTAAATTACCTAATCTTGAGGTGCTCAAACTTAAACATCATGCCTTTCATGGACTAATTTGGAAACTAAGCGATGAAGACGAAGATGGATTCTTTCAGTTAAAGTTTTTACTTCTTGAGAACTTGCATCTGAAGCAATGGGAAGCAACAAGTTATCATTTTCCAAGCCTTGAGCACTTAGTCCTAACAGATTGCTATTCATTGGAGCAAATTCCTTTCGACTTTGCAGAGATTCAAACACTACAGCTGATTGAACTACACAAATGCATGCTTTCTGTTCTTATTTCAGCAGAGAAAATACAAGAGGAGCAACAAAGCTTGGGAAATGATGACCTCGTTATTCATGTGAACTATATACGTGAGTAACATTAATAAAAAAAGTATACATTTTTAAAAGCATAAAGATTTATTTTTTCAGAATTTTTCTTACATAGCTCTTATCTTGGATAACTTTTTCTTTCTTATAAAGTTAGTGTCAATACAAAATATTATTTTTGATTAGCTTGATTCGTTCGAATTCTGAAATTGATTTTTATATTCATCATTTTCATTTTTTATACTATAAAAGGTGCTAAGTACAATTAGTTTTGTGCATTGCAGATAAAGCGATTAGTTGATGGAGAGTACCATAAGATATACTCAAGCAAAACAAGAAGTTGATCACTCTTTGCAGTGATTGATCTTTCCTGTCTGTGTATTTCGATTTCCTTTTTTCAATTCCAACTTATTTGGGAGTAAGGCATAATTTAGTGAATTGTATATCTAGATATAATTTAGTAAACAGTCATCAAATATAATGCATTTACTTTGGAATGTGTATGTAGTTGAACAACTTCTCTTAGTTGCTTGTACCACCATGTCGAATCAATATATAGACATAGGAAGATTTATTTGCAGGTATTGTCCAAAAACAGGCACCTCGTTATTGTAGTTAAAGTTAACAAGCATTTTCCTTCCAAGGATCAAGTTCAATTATTCTGAGCATGTTCAATGGATAACGGGGATGGAATAGCGGTTGAATGGTTAGGAGACAATATGTTTAGAGAGAAAGAAGGGTGTGAACTTTTTGTAAGCCGTTTGCCTACTTCTTTTGAAACATTCCCGGTAGTTTTGGTAGATGATGATTGAATTGTTAGAACCGATGTTCCTTTTATTAGGTGAGAATCAAAGTTTTGTGTTGAACAAGTAGGTGTAATCATTGAGTTCTACTGCTGTGAAGTGGGTGAAATTTTCAAATTATATCTTGCTACTTTGAAAACCTATGGTGTTTCTTCATAGCTGTCAAAAGGGTTGGTTTACTTTTGGGCATGCTTCGTATGCTTTGCTCTTCTTCTTCACACACATTTGACATGACACTAGAACCTTGTTTATGACCCTTTGTCTTGTTTGTGTTTATCTTAGAGTTTGATTTCTCAGATAATCACTCCATTAATAGTTATTATCTCAAAAAGTCACAATTCTTGTTTTTCCCAATTTCTTTCTACAAAGAAAGTAACTTTCTGAGATAATAACCTATTAGTTGAGTTACTATCTAAGAAATCAACTTGTTTTTCTTATAAGAAATATTCTTGTTGGTTCACTCAATGATGCCTTTTTATCTTTTATCGTCTTGCTAATGGGACATTAGACAAGTTTTTAATTTAAACAATCTTGTAGTTAGTTGTTATGAAGTTTCAAATTCCATAGATGAAACTCCAGGATATTGTCACGGAGTAAAACTTGTAAAAACAACAACATATCTGGTATAATCTCACAAGTGAAGACTAGGGTAGTAGGATGTACACAGACCTTATCCTTACCTTTGTGGTGTAGAGAGAGAGAGAGGTTGTTTCCGACAGACCCTTGATTCGACAATAAAGAAAAGAATATGAAACATGGTAGCAAGAAAATATGACAGTAAAACAGCAAGATACAAATCAAATGAAGCAACAAGTAGTAATGCACATCGAAGAAAAAGAAACAAAATGCAACAATACTTGGCTACCTACTACTAACCTTCTAATCTAATCCTCGACTTTCACTCCTCCGGAGTAAAACTTGTAGATTTTAAAATTACCTGACTATAGTTATTTTTCGAAGATATGTCCGAAAAGTGGCTCTCTAGTATGAATGTAGTTTGGGCAAGTTGTATGACTTTGGGTCTCTGACAAACTATTCCAACTTGCTTTTTGGTACAACTCTTAAATACAATTTGAGTCTCAATCTGACAAATAATTCAATGAGCAAAACAAGAATTCTCACTTCTACCCTTCCACCAACCCCACCATTACTCTCTTGGAGAGAAACAGACACAAAAAGAAAACTTCTCTTTACATAGCCTTAAAAGTCTAGCATTCCCATCCATTACATTACCTTCTTCTTTCATAAAGAATTGGTTTAGAGCATCTAAATCAACAACTCAGAACTTCCGAGTACTGTCCTGTTTAGTGAGAAACTAACAAACAGCGATATGGCGGCGTATGCTGCTGTGACTTCACTTTTGCAAACCCTGGATAATCTATCTCAAACTCATACATCACTTTCTCTTCTTTACAAAAAAGAGCAGACTGAAGTCCTCAGGGAGAAGTACACCTTCCTTAAAACCTTTCTTGAGGATTTTACTAATATTTTCAATGAAGATATAAAGATGAAGCATCTCGAAAGGATGATCCAAGAAGTTGCTAATGGAGTGGAAGATACTGTTGACTCACATGTATATGATAGACATGTTTTAGTACAAAGCAAGCGAGTACGAAGTAAGGCTGATGCAATTTTCCATCAAAACTTGGAATATGCAATTGAGGAAATTGGTTTGATACAGAAAGAGGTTATGAAAAAGATAAAGGTCAACAAGTTCAACAGCAAAATATCTCATTCAAGAGATACTTCATCTCAGATCCCTTTGGATCAAAAAGATGTAATTATTGGACTGGATGAAGACTTGCTAAAGATAAAAGATCGACTCATCGTGCAATCATCAAGACTTGAAGTTGTCCCCATTATAGGGATGGGTGGTATAGGCAAGACCACACTGGCTAGAAGAGTTTATGATGATTCCTTGATTGCATACCATTTTTATGTTCGAGCATGGACAAATGTATCTCAAGAATTTGACACTAGAGAAATTTTTCTAGGTATTCTTCGCTCCATCGGCTTGATCAATGATGAAGCAGAAAGAAACAGTACTACTGAGCAATTGGCTGAAAGAGTTTATCGAAGTTTAAAAGGGAGGAAGTATCTTATTGTCCTAGATGATATGTGGTCTATCGAGGCTTGGCAGCATGTGAGGAGATCATTTCCGGATGATCATAATGGAAGTCGAATCGTGTTGACCACGAGGCTTGTAGATGTTGCATCTTGTGCTAGCTCTGGCAATATCCTTCACCAGATGCGTTTTCTGAGCATGGAGGAAAGCTGGACACTTTTACGCGATAAGGTCTTTGGGAATGGTGGTTACCCTCCGGAATTGGAGAAAATTGGGAGGTACATTGGTCATCAGTGTCAAGGGTTGCCACTTGCAGTTGTTGCAATTGGTGGACTACTTTCCAAGATGAGCAAGGAAACAAGTTCTTGGGAGAATGTTGCAGAAAAAGTAGGGTCACTTATGACCAGTGACACTATGGATTGCTTGAACATACTTTCTTTGAGCTACAACCACTTGCCTCAGTACTTGAAAACATGCTTCCTTTATATGGGAGTTTTTGCAGAAATCGGTGAGATCCCGGTCTGGAAGTTGATAAGGTTATGGATTGCCGAAGGCTTCATCAAGAAAGTTAAACATAAAAATCTAGAAGATGTGGCAGAGGAAAATTTGAGGGAATTGGTTGATAGAAGTTTGGTTTTGGTGGGGAAGCATACTTCCCTAGGAAAAATCAAGACTTGTAAGATGCATGATCTCGTTCGAGATATGTGTTTGAGAGAAGCCAAAGATGAGAATTTTATACACTTCAAAACAAGGTATGACCACGATGATCTTCTAGAAAACATTAGTTGTCTACGTCGTGTAGCTGATTTCCATAAGTATACAGACAGTGGACTTTCTAAACTTATGCCACTCACACGTTCTGTTTTCTTCAAATATCCATACTTTATCTGTTCCGTCTCACAGTCAAGCTTTAGCTTACTTAGGATATTAGATGTTTGTTTTACATGTTTTTTCTCCTGTAGTCAGTCCATATCAGAACTTGTTCATTTGAGGTATCTTGCTTGTCCGCCCTTCAATGGTCTTATGCAATCACTATGCAAGATACGGAATATACAGAACTTAGTTATTCATGATTTAAATTTATCTGGTTTACATATGAGAACCCAGTCCCTACCATGGGAAGTTGTGAATATGCCTCAACTAAGACATATCCATACAAAAAAGTTTAGTCTTTTCATACCCCCACCTACATCACTAATTGCTGAGAGGGAGAATCACTTACAAACGTTAACCGGATTGATGCCCTCATCTTGTAACGATGAGGTGTTTCTACGAATTCCAAATTTGAAGAAGTTGGGAATTTTAATTCTTGATGATTCAGACACTATTCAGAAGTGTTATTGTCTTGATAATCTTGTACATTTAACTCAGCTTGAGAAGCTCAAAGTTGAGTTCGGAGAGAGTTATATGCTAATTTTCAGGTGGATGAGCGAAGATTGGATGGACCTTTCTTGGCTACACATTCCACATTGTGACAATTTCCCACCAAACCTTAAGAAGTTAACATTGTGCAGAACAAACCTACAATGGGAAGAAATGAACATTCTCAGAAAATTACCTAATCTTGAGGTGCTCAAACTTAAACATCATGCCTTTCACGGACTAATTTGGAAACTAAGCGATGAAGACGAAGATGGATTCTTGAAGCTAAAGTTTTTACTTCTTGAGAGCTTGCATCTGAAGCAATGGGAAGCAACAAGCTATCATTTTCCATGCCTTGAGCATTTAGTCCTAACAGATTGCTATTCATTGGAGCAAATTCCTTTCGACTTTGCAGAGATTCAAACACTACAGCTGATTGAACTACACAAATGTATGCTTTCTGTTCTTATTTCAGCAGAGAAAATACAAGAGGAGCAACAAAGCTTGGGAAATGATGACCTTGTTATTCGTGTGACCTATATACGTGAGTAAACATTAATAAAGAAGTTACATATTTTCATCTAGAAAAGCATAAAAAATCAAAATCATTTTCGTTCTTCCTAATATATGTGTGTTCATTTTTTCATTTTTTTATACTATAAATGGTGCTAATTACAATTGTTTTGTGCATTGCAGACGTAACGATTAGTTGATGGAGAGTACCATAAAGTATACTCAAGAAAGTTTGCAGAAGTTGATCTTTCAATTTCCTTTTTTTCATGCATTACCTTTGGAATGTTTCATCTTTTTATCTTCATGAAAAACATTTGTAAAATCGTCAAGAAAGGTTTGCAAGAAGGTCAACTTCTCGCGGAGGATTTCAGTTTGCTCTTTTTTGTAAAGAACAGTATGTAATGAATGATCAGTTTGCGAGAGTTGATCAAGGCATTGTAAAAGAGAAGTCACAACAGCATACGCCGCCATATCGCTGTTTGTTTCTTACCAAAACATGGAAGATTAGGGAGTTGTGAGTTCTTGATCAAGATGCCCAAACTAAAGTCAATTCACTATGCATTTTCTTTAGAAAGAAAAGAAGTGTACAAAATGTTTTTCTAAGATTCAAGTTGGAATAAACAACACAATATAGTCAGACTGAGAAATGATATTCAATATTGAACTTTCAACTTCACAGATAAAATCACTGTTAAATTTGTCAAGGTTGGCAAAATCAAACCCAACCCGTTTAAGTTTGACCTGCCCATGCATTAGCTTAACCCATTAAAAATTGACTTGATATGTAACCCGAATTGGCTCCCGAGAAATCTTGTCAAAATATTTATACCGAACTTTTTATTCAATTTGATAGGTTATATATAGCCATAATAAAGAATAAAATAATTTTATTAGGTACTAAAATGAGTTCCCTTTTCCTCTTTTAGTGTAAAGTTCAAATCTTTGTACTGATAATCAGTTTTTTTTCTTTTTCTTTTGCAGAGTTATGGAGAGCAACACTTATGAGGTTCTTGATTGCAAGAGTAATTTCTTTTCCCTCATAGTAAAGTTTCCTTGTTATTGTTGTTGTTGTTCTGGGTTAGTACATAATTGTTGATCTTGTTTGTGCTTAGTTATTATTTCAGAAAGTCACGCTTCTTCTTGATTCCAATTTTTTTTGACAAAGAAAGTACCTTTTTGAAATAATAATTATTAGTTGAATGACCATCTTAGAAATGAACTCGTTTTTCTTATAAGAAATATTATTGTTGGTTCACTCAATGATGCCTTTTCATCTTTTATCGTCTTTAATTTAGTCACTGGTATGAAGTTTCAAATTTCACAGATCAAACTCCAGGATATTGTCATGGAGTAAAAGTAACTTGTAAAATTTGAAATTACCTTACAATAGTTATTTTTCAAAGATATGACCGAAAAGTGGACTTTTCTCCAGTATGAATGCAGTTTGGGCAAGTTGTATGACTTTGGGCCTCATATTTGACAAACTATTCCAACTTGCTTTTTTGAACAAGTGTTATATACCATTTAAGTCTCAAACAAATCCAAACTATGTGACTTATCTTTCCATAGCTTAAAAGTTTTGAATTCCCATCCGTTACATTGGCTTTGGCCTTTGGGCATCTAAATCAAGAACTCAGAACTTCCTAGTCTTCCACATTCATCCTACTGTCCTATTTAGTAAGAAACTAACAAACAGCGATATGGCGGCGTATGCTGCTGTGACTTCACTTCTGCAAACCCTGGATAATCTATCTCAAACTCATACATCACTTTCTCTAATTTACAAAAAAGAGCAAACTGAAGTCCTCAGTGACAAGTACACCTTCCTTAAAACCTTTCTTGAGGATTTTACTAATATTTTCCATGAAGATATAAAGATGAAGCATCTCGAAAGGATGATCCAAGAAGCTGCTAATGGAGTGGAAGATACTATTGACTCACATGTATATGATAGACATGTTTTAGTACAAAGCAAGCGAGTACGAAGTAAGGCTGATGCAATTTTCCATCAAAACTTGGAATATGCAATTGAGGAAATTGGTTTGATAAAGAAAGAGGTTATGAAAAAGATAAAGGTCAACAAGTTCAACAGCAAAATATCTCATTCAAGAGATACTTCATCTCAGATCCTTTTGGATAAAAAAGATGTAATCATTGGACTATATGAAGACTTGCTAAGGATAAAAGATAGACTCATCGTGCAGCCATCAAGACTCGAAGTTGTCCCCATTATAGGGATGGGTGGTATTGGCAAGACCACACTGGCTAGAAGAGTTTATGATGATTCTTTGGTTACATACCATTTTTATGTTAGAGCATGGACAAATGTATCTCAAGAATTTGACACCAGAGAAATTTTTCTTGGTATTCTTCGCTCCATTGGCGTGGTCAAGGATGAAGTAGAAAGAAACAGTACTAATGAGCAATTGGCTGAAAGAGTTTATCGAAGTTTAAAAGGGAGGAAGTATCTTATTGTCCTAGATGATATGTGGTCTATCGATGCTTGGCAGCATGTTAGGAGATCATTTCCGGATGATCATAATGGAAGTCGAATCGTGTTGACCACGAGGCTTGTAGATGTTGCATCTTGTGCTTGCTCTGGCAATTCCCTTCACCAGATGCGTTTTCTGAGCATGGAGGAAAGCTGGACTCTTTTACGCGATAAGGTCTTTGGGAACGGTAGTTACCCTCCGGAATTGGAGAAAATTGGGAGGTACATTGGCCATCAATGTCAAGGGTTGCCACTTGCAGTTGTTGCAATTGGTGGACTACTTTCCAAGATGAGCAAGGAAACAAGTTCTTGGGAGAATGTTGCAGAAAAGGTAGGATTACTTATGACAAGTGACACTATGGATTGCTTGAACATACTTTCTTTGAGCTACAACCACTTGCCTCAGTACTTGAAAACATGCTTCCTTTATATGGGAGTTTTTGCAGAAACTCGTGAGATCCCGGTCTGGAAGTTAATACAGTTATGGATTACTGAAGGCTTCATCAAGAAAGTTAATCATAAAAATCTAGAAGATGTGGCAGAGGAAAATTTGAGGGAGTTGGTTGATAGAAGTTTGGTTTTGGTGGGGAAGCATACTTCCCTAGGAAAAGTCAAGACTTGTAAGATGCATGATCTCGTTCGAGATATGTGTTTGAGAGAAGCCAAATATGAGAATTTTATACACTTCAAAACAAGGTATGACCATGATGATCTTCTAGATAACATTAGTTGTCTACGTCGTGTAGCTGATTTCCATAAGTATACAGACAGTGAGCTTTCTAAACTTATGCCACACACACGTTCTGTTTTCTTCAAATATCCATACTTTTTTTGTTTCCTCTCACAGTCGAGCTTTAGATTACTTAGGATATTAGATGTTTGCTTTGATCCTTTTTTTTAACTGTTCTCAGTCCATATCCGAATTGATTCATTTGAGGTATCTTGCTTGTCCATCCTTCGATGGCCTTGTGCAATCAATATGCATGCTTCGGAATTTACAGAACTTAGTTATTCATGATTTATGTCCGTCTGGTTTACGTATGAGACCCCAGTTCCTACCATGGGAAGTTGTGAATATGCCTCAACTAAGACATATCCATACAAAAAAGTTTAATCTTTTCATACCCCCACCTACATCAGTAATTGCTGAGAGGGATAATCATTTACAAACGTTAACCGGATTGATTTCCTCATCTTGTAATGAAGAGGTGTTTCTAAGAATTCCAAATTTGAAGAAGTTGGGAATTTTAATTCTTGGTGATTCAGACACTATTCAAAAGTGTTATTGTCTTGATAATCTTGTACATTTAACTCAGCTTGAGAAGCTCAAAGTTGAGTTCAGAGAGAATTATCTGCTAACTTATAGGCAGATGACCGAAGATTGGGCTACACATTCCACATTGTGAAAATTTCTCACCAAACCTTAAGAAGTTAACACTGTGCAGAACACACCTACAATGGGAAGACATGAACATTCTCAGAAAATTACCTAATCTTGAGGTGCTCAAACTTAAACATCATGCCTTTGACGGACTAATTTGGATACTAAGCGATGAAGACGAAGATGGATTCTTGAAGCTTAAGTTTTTACTTCTTAAGCGCATGCATCTGAAGCAATGGGAAGCAACAAGTTATCATTTTCCAAACCTTGAACATTTAGTCCTAACAGATTGCTATTCGTTGGAGCAAATTCCTTTCGACTTTGCGGAGATTCAGACACTACAGTTGATTGAACTACACGAATGTATGCGTTCTGTTCTTGTTTCAGCAGAGCAAATACAAGCGGAGCAACAAAGCTTTGGAAATGATGACCTCATTATTCGTGTGAACTATATACGTGAGTAAACATTAATCAAAAATTAAAGGTATACATTTCTTAAAAGCATATATAAAGATTTTTTATATTCACTTATTTATACTATAAAAGGTGCTAATTACAATTGCAGACGTAACGACTAGCTGATGTAGAGTACCACTCAAGCAAATTTGCAGAAGTTCATGATCTTTCCAAATAATCTTCTCTTTATTTTGCTTTGCTCTTTCGATCTTAATTTTAGTATGTCTCAAAACAAATTACTACATTTTCTAATTTTAAAATTGTGGATATCATATTTTAGTCATGATGTTATACTTTTGTTAAAGAATATTTCTTTTTTACTTGTTCACTTTAGCAAATCAAGATCATAAAATTATTAATTGATTTTTTTTTTTATAATTGTAGCGTCTAAGTCCGTTTGTATGCGAGCCAACTAATTATATGATATACTATATCTATTATTCCTCACCAACCATGAGCTTGAACTGATAAGAAGAAATCATCACATGTTCTTAGTTAGCTTTATCTAGAATTTGAATTTAAAATCCCATAATTTTCAACACATGACCATCTTTCAAAAACAATATAAGATCTACATTTATTCTATCTTTTCTGACCTGATAAATGAAATTACACTAAATACGTTGTTGTGGTTGTTATATTGTCTCTGTGTATCTAAAGAGATATGGATGTGAGTGGGAACATCACATGTGCATATGCTCAAGAAAAGGTGATTGAAAACAATGTGTATGAATTGTGCCTTGGACCAAAAGAAATATAGAATGGTCCCTCGTAATGATAATGAGTGAAAAATGTGAGTTATATTATTTTAGAAAAATAAATAGGAATCTTTTAGGTGTTGAATTACAATTGGTTCTTGTCCATCTTTTTCGTCTTTTCCTTTTTTTAAAGAGAATATAATTATTTTTTTACTAAAAATAGAAAGTTAATTACCAAAAAGAGAAATACCAAAATAAACATACAAATTAATTCTAGATTAAGAAAATTAAAATATCATAATACTAAACTTATTTATTGAAACCTAATTTGAAAAGGATTTTCCTCTTTTGAAAATGAAATAAAATTGATATTCTAAAATATGATTCTATTTTTGTAATTTTTCAATTTCAACAAATAAAACTTATCAAACTAAAATAAAAATATATATATAAAAAAAAACATAGTAGTGAATTTCCAAAAGTGGGTTTAAGAAAGGTAGGATATAAGAAGCGTACTGTAACCAAGGTAGAATTGAAAGGAAAATAACGTCAATAAATATCAAGATACATAAAGTAAATGAAACAACATGCAATAGTGAAAATAAAGAGAAGACGAGAAGATCAGGAAGTTAATCTCCCGCTTCTCCCACAAAGAAATATGACAACAATACTCGATTATTTACTATTCTTGTACTATAATTTTCGATCTTCATATCTTCTTATTGAGGTCATGTATTTCGAAGATGTGTCATGCCATATATAAATCACCTCTTCTCAATTCATCTTCTTCTTATTTGTACCTCTCATAAAATCTATTACAAATCAATCTCTTCAGACCTTCTTATTGGTACACTCATTCCTGCATCTCTTGATATATGTTCAAACTATTTCAATCTCATTTTCCTCATCTTAATCCTTGATAGAAAATACTAATCAGATTTTAATGCGGATATCAAACATCGAACACCGAATAAAGATGAAAACCAAGAAAAATATCCAAAGATGTTGTTTTTATTCCTGCCACATAGACGATTGGGTCAGCCATAAAAATATCTTCGTTAGCTGGCTGATGACGTGGACTTCCTCTGGTGGCAGGTTCAAGTCTCTAGATATTTTCACCTCAAAATATCCTTCAACCACGTGTCGACCAAACTTTCATTTTTGCCATCCAAACACCTATAAACTACCAAAATACCATTGACTATCAATACTAGTTTGCATTTTTTATTTCTAAATTCTAATATACAATTAGTTCTTACTATTTTTTATTTCTATAGATAATAATGAAAAGTTGCACTTTTAAGATCCACATTTTTTTATATATTGATAGCGTTATTAAATATTTATGAAATAAAAAAAACTTATTACTCTTTTTTGAACTAATTAAAAGGAAAAAGGTATTGTATATATTAAAATAAAGCGAATATTATTTTATCATGATTATTATTTACAAAATATAGTAAGTAATTGTTCGATTTTGGATTCAAATACCTTCTTTTATTCTTTTAGTATGTTTTCCATTCATTACTACTTACTTAGTATAAGTCGCTAGAAGGTGGCCAGGGGCGGCTCAACGTAATTGGTGGCCTAAAGCGAAATTTCAATTTGAGGCCTAAAATATAAACAAACTTCGTATACATATTTATTCAAAATTTATTTTTCTTACATTATTTAGATAAAAATTATTAGTATTTAATATTTTTTTCCAGTTATTGATTTTAGGTAAGATTTTATCAACTCAACATTGAAAACATCCTTTCAGTGAGACAATTATTATATATGAATTGTTAATATAATTTTATAAGTAATAATTGATCAATTTTTTCTATAAAAATTTAACACATAATTTATTCTTGATAATAATTTGGGGCCCCCAAAATTTGGGGGCCTAAGGCGTAAGCCTTATTTTACCAAGGCAAGAGCCGGCCCTGAAGGTGGCAAGGCTTGGACAACATGTCTACTTCAGAAATTAGGGATAGTTTTATCTTTCTTCGTGCAATTACACATGTCCTTGATTGATAAAAATATGAAAGACTAGATTTACCCTTACTCCTTTTTTTTTTGTGTGGCAATTAACGAATTTTATTAATTACCATAACCATGAGAAATTATTTTAGATTTAACCCTTGTCAAAGACAAAATCCATCGAAACAATGTCACAACTATCAACTAAATGTGATATCTAATGTGAATTTGTAGAATTCTTGAACCATCAATTCTTTAATGGTATATTACACTTGAAGCTATTAAGTTAATGACATATTTATCTAAATATTGACATATTTATCTAAACGTCACGCATTACATTGCGTCGCGTTAAAATGCTTAAACAAACTATCAACTAAATATAGACATAGCAACAACTATACCCTTCAATATGCATTTTTGTACACTCTTAATTTTCATATCATTAAATCCAAAATATATACCTAAAATGAGGAATCAATTATACATAGTACCAGAACTAGAATACTTATTCGTAGGGCCACTTAAATATATTTTTAAGTAGCTAGAACAGCTAATTAACCACTAATATAATCCTATGTTCCTTAATCCTAGTATATAATTCTACTTTAAATATAATCAGTAGGTCAAGTGTGATAATGACATCCATAATTATCGTTTATCACACTCCAATTTAATAATAATGTACCCAAAATAATAAATTAACATTGAAGCATAACTATGGCCTATGGGTTCTCAATACAAGAATATTCTCTCAAAAAGGTATATAATTTTTTTTTTATAAATAGTTCTAGTTTAAAGCATAGTTACAAAACGTAAATATAATTTACGTATTTTTGAAACATAACTATAATTATTGTATCAGGTAAAAGAGTTGTATCATGCGGATATCAATTATATCGACAACTGATTATATTCAAACAACAAGTATCATCCATATCAGACGAATATCAACGCATACTATATCAATTGATAGGTTCAATCTTTATGTTTCTATCAACATAATTCACTATACTTTTAAAATTACTAATTCAAATATTTTAATATTAAAACACACACATGTATATGCACGATATCAGAAATACTAGGTTCCTTAACCCAATTCTTACATCCCCCCACACACACTAAAAATATCTTACTTTCGGTGTGAACTATGAATTAAATTTAAAAAAATAAGAATTTTAAAAAAGATTATTTAATTTTGTAAACAATAATAGTGCCATTACTAATTTTTCGAATACACAATATAAATGTGTTTTTTAACTTGATATTTGCTAACTTTTTATGTATAAGTAATTACACACTTAAATTTATATAATACGAATAACTAGACATATACATTTTACGTGATAATTCATGTGAGATATATACTCGTTACATAGAACACATGTATTTACCTGTTCAATTATATACATATCTCGAATTGAAGAATATAGATGTGAGGTGAGACCTTTTCTCAAAACTAGAGGCATTTGTGTAAATAAGTTGAACATCATGTCTATTTTCCCAACATAGCTCTACAAACATATCTAGAAAGATATCTTTAGCTACCAAGATATTTTTGTTTGGCATAAATAAAATAAAAAAGAGAAAAAAAAGGTATGAAGAAAATGGAAGAAGAAGAAGAGAACATGAGAAGAGAAAAGAGATTGAAATGCATAAACATGGAGGAAGATGAAGATGAAGATGATGAAGAAGGAGAAATTCTCGATGACGACGATGAAGATGATGAAGATGAAGAAGAAATTGAAAATATTGAAGTTCCTTCACAACCAGTTGGATTTTTCTATCCTTTAACGACGCCGTCTTCAATTGTCGTCTCCGATGCATTAGATCCTGATCTTCCGGTTATATATGTGAATTCTGCGTTTGAAAGCTCTACTGGTTATCGCGCTGACGAAGTCCTCGGTCGTAACTGGTAATTTTTTTTAAATTTTAATGTGTTGTATGAGTTTAGTAAGTATTCAATTGTTAGGGATTTTGTGTAGTTTTATGGGTGAAATTAGTTGATCTGAGTTGCACTATGGATGTGGTGTAGTGGTCAATGAGTTCTCTCTTGTTCAAATCTTAAAGAGAATTCTATTTTTGTTGTTTTGCTGATGGAAGTTGGCAGGTATTCCGTAGAACTAGTCTAGGTGTGTGCAAGCTAATCCAAACACCACGGTTATCAACAAAATTAGCTGATCTGAGCTTAGTCCGACTATATATTGGAACTAATTTTGGTGATTTAAACTATACTTGAACAAAATGTAGAGTTAGAAATGCAAATGGTGAAAGTTTGTTTCTTTTTACACTGACAAGTCTTTTGGTGGTGGAAGTGGACATGTATTGTAGAATTAGTTGAGATGTGCGCAAGTTGGTCTAGGCACCACCACGGCTATTTAAAAAAATAGCTGATTTGAGTTTATTTAACTGTATATTGGAACTAATTTTGGCGATTTGGATTGTACTTGAACAAAATGTAGGGGTTGGAAATGCAAATGGTGAAAATTTTGTTTCTTTTTACACCGACAAGTCTTTTGGTTGTGGAAGTTGACATGTACTGTAGAATTAGTTGAGATGTGCGCAAGTTGGTCTAGGCACCACGGTTATTAAAAAATATAGCTGATTTGAGTTTATTTAACTGTATATTGGAACTAATTTTAGCTATTTGGATTGTACTTGAACAAAATGTAGGGGTTGGAAATGCAAATGGTGAAAATTTTGTTTCTTTTTACACCGACAAGTCTTTTGGTGGTGGAAGTTGACATGTACTGTAGAATTAGTTGAGATGTGCGCAAGTTGGTCTAGGCACCACGGTTATTAAAAAATATAGCTGATTTGAGTTTATTTAA